>CAUYPK010104764.1:0-75394 GCA_963574355.1 Loris lydekkerianus | reverse complement strand
CCCCAAAAAGATGCATTTTTCTCATACTTACGCCTACCCACATTCCAATTTTTTAAGAACCAGTTCAGGAATGGCAACCATTGCTCAGTGGTTAGGGCACTGGCCACATGCACCAGGGCTGGTGGGTTTGAACCTGGCCCAAATCTGCTAAACAACAATGACAACTACAACAATAAAAAAAATAGCTGGGTGTTGTGGTGGGTGCCTGTAGTCCCAGCTACTTGGGAGGCTGAGGCAAGCTGATCGCTTAAGCCCAAGAGTTTGAGGTTGCTGTGAACTGTGACAGCACAGCACGCTACTGAGGGTGACATAGTGAGACTATGTCTCAAAAAAAAAAGAAAGAACCAGTTCAATTCCAATCTAGTCCAACAAGTCCTTCCTAAGCAGCATAGCATGCAGTGAAAACCTCCAGGTCCAAAGTCAAAATGAAATGGACTTAAATCTCAACTCCACCACCTATTTGTTCAACCTTGAATAACTACTTAATCAAACTACTTGTGTTTTATTTCTCTAAAGCCTCCATATCCTAATTTATCTCCCTCAAAATGTTGTGAAGATTTACTAAGGTAATTGAGATGAAGTGCTTAACATTTGACCACTAATTGTCAGCTGTAAGAGACTAGGCCAAAAATTAAAATGGGGAGGGAGGGAGTGAAAGACACACACCCGCGCACTAGGCTAAAGTTAGGACACAAAGAAGGCTGAAACCAAAGGAACGAGAGCACACAGTAGAAAACGAAGCTGAATTATGTTAAAAAAAAAAAAATATTAGGGCACAATGCAGAAGGCGGCAGAGGCAAAATCAACAACTAAAGGCTTCAAATTCCAAACCAGACCAAATCGGGTATTGGGTACCAAAAGCAGACAAAGATATCCTAAAAAGAGAAAACTACAGATTGATAACCTTTATGAACACAAAAATCCTCAACAAAAGACTATCAAATATAAAAGGGACTATCCAACGTGGATTATCCCACAAATGCAAGGTTGGTTTACCACACAAAAATCAATCAAGTAAAACATGTTAACAGAATAAAGAACAAAAGCTACATGAGAATTTCCATATACACAGAAAAAGCATTTGACAAATCCAGCACCCTTTCAGAACAAGACAAAAACACTCTAGGAATAGAAGGAAACTTCCTTAATCTGATAAAGATTCACAGCTTAGATCATACTTAATGGTAAAGATTGAATATTTTTCCTCTAATATTAGGAATAAGACAAAATGTCTGATCTTACTACCACCTATTCAACATGAAGCTGGAAGTTCTTGTTAAAAAATTAAGCAAAAACAAAGAAAGAGCAAGAGTGAGGGAGAGAAAAAGCACCAAGACTGGAAAAGATGTAAAACTATCTCTATTCATAGACAACATGATCTTGTATAGAAAAAGTGCTAAGGCAGAGACCCCTTTGGGAGTAGAACAACCCTTTCACAGGGGTTGCCTAATATCAGATATTTACATTACAATTCATAACAGTAGCAAAAATTACAGTTATGAAGTAGCAACGAAAATAATTTTATGGTTAGGGGTCACCACAACATGAGGAACTGTATTAAAGGGTCATGGCATTAGGAAGGTTGAGAACCATTGTACTAAGGAATCCACACATATAAAGACTCCTGGAACTAATAAATCAGCATAGCTATAGAACACAGGGTCAACATACAAACATCAATCGGCTGACACAGGCTACAATATGGACGAGCCTTAAGAACGTGATGCTAAGTGAAATAAGTCAGTCACGAAAAAACCAAATACTGCATAACTCCAGGAATAAGTTATCTACTGTATTCAAATCCGTGAAGACAGAAAGGAGAACAATGGTGTCCAGAGGCCAGGGGAAGGGGCCTGGGGAGTTACTGTTTGATGGTACAGAGTTTCTGTTTTGCAGGATGAAAAGTCACAGAGATGGATGGTGGTGACAGTTACACAATGTGATCATAAATGTGCCTAATGCTACCAAACTACACAATTTAAAATAGTTAAGATGGCAAATTTTACGTGTATTTTACATTTTTTAATTTTTAAGAAATCTATTGGAATTCCATAGTAGGAATGAATAATCCAAAAATTAAATCAGAAAACCATTTACAAAAGCATCAAAAAGAATACTTAGGAATAAATTTCATAAAGCAGCAAACTTATATGCTAAAAACTATATGTCATCTTGGAAAAACTTTAAAGACCTGAAGAAACAGAGATTCCATGCTCATGAATTGAAAGTTTTAATATTGTTCAAAAATGGTAAAACTGTCCAAACTGATCCACAGATTCAATACTGTTGGTATCACAATCCCAGCTACCTTTTTTGCTAAAATTGACAAGCTGATCCTAAAATTTATATAGAAGTATAAGCAGAATAGTCGATACAGTTTTGAACAAGGACTCAACACTTGTTTATTTCAAATACAAAGCTACAGTAATCAAGATAGTGTGAAACTGGCATACTGATGGACATATAGTATCAGTGAAACAGAACTGAGAGTCCAGAGACAGTTTCTCAATTTATGATCAACTGATTTCCAACAAAGGTTGGAAATGATGCTAGAACTGGATAGTCAGTTTCATAAAAAGAATGAAATGCCGATCAAAATTACAATGAGGTATCACTTTATATCCACTAGGATGGCTATAACAAAGGACAATAACAAGTGTTGACAATGGCAAGGATATGGAGAAACAGGAACCTTCATACATGGCTGGTGAGAATGTACAACTGTACTGCTGCTTTGGAAACAATCTAGCAGTTCCTCGAAAAGTTAAATAGAGCGACTATATACCTCAGAAATTCCACTCTTAGATATAAACCCAATAGAAGTGAAAGCATGTGTCCACACAAACTCTTGTACCAGATGTTCACAGCAACATTATTCCTAATAGCCCCAAAATGAAAACAGTCCAAATGCCCATCAACTGAAGAATGCATAAACAAAATGCAGTACAACGACACAATGGAGTATTTTTCACCCATTAAAAAAAAGATTAAATGGAGGTTTCAGATAGTTGAACATGGGGAAGATACCGGAGGGTGGCATGCCCAGGGAGAACATGGAAGCTCCAGCCATACCCCTTTCCCAATACTTGACCCTACACACCTCTTCATCTGTATCCTTTGTAATATCCTTATAATAAATGGGTAAATGTAAAAAAAAAAAAAAAAAAAGGAATTAAGTACTGACATATGCTACAGCATGGATGAAGTTTGATAACATTATGCTAAAACAGACAAACAAGACCACAAGGAATCATATTGCATGATCCTATTTATATGAACTGTCCAGAATAGGCCAATCTGTACTGAGAAAATAGACTGCTGGTTGCCAGGGACTGGAGAGGGACAAATGCCGAGTGACTGCTATTAAGTATGGCATTTCTTTTGGGGTGGTGGTGAAAATGCTCTGGAATTAAGACAGTGGTGATAACTGCGCAATTCCATTAACATTCTAAAAACCACTGAATAAGATATCGTGTATACTTTAAAAGGACCTTTATGGTATGAGAACTTCATCTCAATAAAGCTGCTATAAAAAAAAAAAAAAAAAAAAAAAAAAAGGAAGAAAAATTCAAGGGTACATTGGGAGAAGGAGGAGTTTGAGGACAGGGATAAAGAGGTGGAAGAGACCAGTGCTAAATAGATAGACAAGCTCAGGGCCGGGTGCAGTGGCTCACATCTGTAATCCCAACATTTTGGGCACTAAGGCAGGGGCTGCTTGAGATGAATCTTGGAAAGGAGCCTGGGAAACTTAGCACACACAAAAAATTATATTTTAGCTGAGTATGCTGATTTACCTGTAGTCCCAGCTGCTCAGGAGGCTGAGACAACAGGATCACTTGAGTCCAGGAATTCAAGATTATAGTTAACTACAATTTGGCCACTGTGCTGCGGTCTGGGCTGACTGGGGCTGGGGTGGAAGAAAAAGATAAGCTGAGCACAGCATACAACAGGAGCTTGGGCTTTAATTCTAGTCACTGTGGAGATGCTAACAAAGGTTTCTAAAAAATAGTGACTGACAGGCTTCAGAAACTTGGCTTTAGGATGATTAACAAGCATATTTTATGAGTAAAATATTCTATGTATAGGAATGCATATTTTATGTGCTTTTCTTCTTCTTTTTTTCTTTTTTGAGACAGTCTCTCTGGGTAGAATACAGTGACATCATAGCTCACTGCAACCTCAAACTTCTGGGCTCATGCAAGCCTCGTGCCTCAGCCTCCCTAGTAGATGGGACTATATTTGCACATACCACCAAGCCTGGCTAATTTTTTTATTTTTAATAGAGATGGGGGGGTCTTGCTCTTGCTCAGGCTGGTCTTGAACTTCTGCATGAAAGCAATCCTGAGCTCAAGCAATCATCCCACCTTGGCTTCTCAGAGTGCTAGGATTAACAGGTATGAACACTGTGCCCAGCCCCTTTCTACCTTTTTTACAAGGTAGGATTTTTACTTATATGCCTCACATTACATAGGAATTCATAAGCAGAATAATACATAATATATAAAACTTACTTCCCTGACATACTTGTATGGTCAATTACCAAAGACTAAAGTAATACTTACAAATATATTCAAAATCTGTTCATATTAAGCACCATAAAACACCATTTCATCCTGTTTGTACACACGTGTATTTTGGGAGATACTTCAAAAGAACAAAAGGGCCTGAAGTCAACAAAACAGAGATGTCAGAACCCTAAAAATATTCAATATCTTTGCAGTAAACTGCTCAAATAAATGTTCACTGACTGAAAACCAGTAATAAGAACAGAAAAACGAGTTAGTTTAATCTTGTTTGTTGTTATTAAAAATCCAATCAGTCATTGTTTGCAGAAAATAGTTTGTAAGGTTCAAAGTATAAAATTCCTCAACCAGGTTTCAATCTGTTTTGAACATTCCATCTGAAATAGGAAGTCAGCTGAGTCATCATCTTATAATATACTACTGCTGAAAATCTAAAATGCTTTTCCCTCGTTGACGTATGGAAATGCTAGAATTTTTGCTTTATAGCCAAGTCAAACACACAGAATATGCAAATTATTTTTAAAATAAAACATCTTAAATAGGAAATTTAAACTATATTTATTTTCATGTTTTTTTTAAGATTGAGAGAAACTATGCCTTAAGGAATATGACTTTCTTTCTTTTCAATAAAAAATCTTCCAGGCAGCGCCTGTGTCTCAAGAGTGGGCGGCGCCTGTGGCTCAACGGAGTAGGGCGCTAGTCCCATATGCCAGAGGTGGCGGGTTCAAGCCCAGCCCCGCCCCAAAACTGCAAAAAAATACAAAACAAAACAAAACAAAAAATCTTCCTTGTGATGGGTGCCTATAGTACCTGCTACTTGGGAGGCTGAGACAAGAGAATCGCTTAAGCCCAAGAGTTTCAGGTTGCTGGGTGGCACCCTTTAGCTCAGTAGGTAGGGCGCTGGCCACATTCACCAAGGCTGGAGGGTTCGAACCCAGCCCAGGCCAGCGAAAGCAACAATGACAGCTGCAACAACAACATCAAAAAAAAAAAAGTTTGAGGCTCGGCGCCTGTGGCTCAAGCGGCTAAGGCGCCAGCCACATACACCTGAGCTGGAGGGTTCGAATCCAGCCCAGGGCCTGCCAAACAACGATGGTTGCAACCAAAAAAAAAATAGCCGGGCATTGTGGCGGGTGCCTGTAGTCCCAGCTACTTGGAAGGCTGAAGCAGAAGAATCTCTTTAAGTCCAAGAGTTTGAGGTTGCTGTGAGCTGTTATGCCAAGGCACTCTACCAAGGGTGGCATAGTGAGACTCTGTCTCAAAAAAATAAAATAAAATAAATGTCATTGCCACAAAAGGGGCAGAAAAGGATAGGAAACTGTTTCTGATGCAAAGAAACTTCAGAGACAAGTAAATGCAACCCTCAATTAAGAAAGTGAGTGAAAGAACAACCATATCTTTAAAAAAAGTATCAAGACAACCAGGAAAATCTGAATATGAACTGAAGAGTGTTGTTAACTTCCCAAGTATGATCATTTGATGGTTGTTATGTAGGATACCCTTAATTTCAGCAAGATGCATATCACCATGTTTGGGGGTGAAGAGCTAAGATAAAATAATGTAACAGACTATTAATAATCAGTATATAGGCTCCAGCCTGTAGCTCAGCAGCTAGTGCGCCAGCCACATACACCAGAGATGGCGGGTTCAAACCCAGCCCAGGTGTGCCAAACAACAATGACAACTACAACCAAAAAAATAGCTAGGCATTGTGGCAGGCACCTGTAGTCACAGCTACTTGAGAGTCTGAGGCAAGAGAACTGCTTAAGCCCAAGAGTTTGAGGTTGGTGTGAGCTGTGATGCCACAGCACTCTACCGAGGGCGACACAGTGATACACTACCTCAAAAAAAAAAAAAAAAAAGTTTTTTTTTGTTGTTGTTCAGACAGTCTCACTCTGTCACCCTGGTAGAGTGTGGTGGCATCATAGCTCAGCGCAACCTCAAACTCTTAGGCTTAAGAGACCCTTTTGCCTCAGCCTCCCAAGTAGCTGAAACTATAGGCATGCACCACCATGCTTGCCTTGATTTTTTTTAATTTTTTTAATAGGACACAGACTTTTTTCTATTTTGAATGAGAGATTTGCCATAAGTCAGCCTGAAACAAATACATGTAACACGTACCATTTAGTCTTTCCAATTGTGGGCAATACTTCTCAGGTTGTCATACAAGAGAACTATAAAAGACTTTTAAATCTTTCCAATTTATACTTTCAGACATATTTCAGATGCCAAAAATCAAAAGAGGTTACAGAATGGTGTTCTTTTTATGTTTATATTCAAATTTTCCACAGAGAGTTGATACACATTCTTAAATTAAACTTACAGTTTGTGATTCATTCATTCTATCAAATGTTTTACCATAGTTGCCAAAATAAGCAAGAAAGAAGCCTACTAATATAAATCTGCTGATCTGCAAAGCGACAGAAAAGCTTAGCAAAATCAAAAGATGATTTTTTTCCTGTAGATAAAAGTCGATGAGCTACAAGAGTAGGGCCCACCTTAGCTAGGGAATCTAATGCCTGGTTTACACCTGCTCTAGTCTTTTCGGATGTAGTACTGACCCAAGCAAAAGTGTCTCAGAAAAAAGTGTCCCAGTTTGAATGCAACATGTAATATCTTCAACAACTTTTGTTATATGATCGACAGTTGATTTAGGGGAGAAAAATTAATTTCTACTTTTGACAATTATAGGCTATGTCACAGCAAACTCATCACTAGAATGGGCATAAAACATATCGAGACAATTGCTCTTATTCTTTCAGAAAGAAAAGAGAAACAAAATTGATATTTTATCTATTATGCAATATAAACTAAAATACTGCACGGTGGGAAAAACACCAGAGTTGGCCTGTTTAAATCTTAGCTGCTACTTGTAAGAGAACATAACCTTGAGTAAATTATTGGAGCTATCTCCACTGTAGCTTTCTCATTGGAAACATCAAAGAGAAAGAAAAGACTGCTGGCTGATCTCTAAGGTCATGATCTAGCTCAAATATATTCAAAGATTCTATGACTTTGGCCTTCAAAATATTTTTTTTTTTTAAATTAAACCAATTGAGTTGTACTAAAGGGTTTAAAAAAAAAAAAAAACTGAAAATGTAACTTAACATCTTTTCTCCACAACTCCTATTTTTGCTCTGACTTCTGTTTAGAGGTTGGGTCAAACTCCCATTCACCCAAAATGTAGATCCATAAGTATTTTCACTCCCCCAACTAATAAGTTGCCAAATCCCAAGTTCTGGTTACTCAGTATTTCATACTTTGATCTCTTCTACCACCACTTTAATTCAGATCTTCTTTACCTATTGCCTAGTTGTTTCTAATAAATATACCGGATCACTAATCCCAAATTAGAAGATTATTCTAACACATCAGTACCCTACCCAAGAGCATGCAATAGCTCCCCATACCTAAAGATTTATGCACAAACTCCTCAACTTGACATTCAAGAATCTCAGCATTTGAGAGGCCCAGGCAGGTGAACTGCCTGAGCTCATTGAGACCAGACTAAGCCGGAGCAAGACCCTGTCTCTAAAAATAGCCAGGCATTGTGGCGGGCACCTGTAGTCCAGCTACTTGGGAGGCTGAGAGCTGTGATGTCACAGCACTCTACCGAGGGCAGCAAAGTAAGACTGTATCTCCAAAAAAAAAAGAACCTCCACATTTGGCCACAATCAATTTGCCTTATATGATGATAATCCTACTATTGCTATATCAAAATCCCTTGTGATTTCAGGATTTTTAGTTCTGCTAATGCTCTTAAAATCCCCTTCTCGTCTCTCTGCCTTTCAAAATTGACTCCTTTCTTTAAAGTTCAGTTCCAGTGGTGATCACCCTCATTTACACTTTAGCTCCCTCTTTTGACTGCCTATAATACTAAAATAATACAACAATTTTAATGGCCAACAGTGACTCTTTTGTTTTTTTTGTTTTGAGAGAGAGTCTCACTTTGTACCCTCAGTAGAGTACAAAGTAGAGTGCCATGGGCATCATAGCTCAATGGCAACCTCCAACTCATGAGCCACCATGCCCTGCCTCCAACAGTGACTCTTAAATGATAGTTTAGCTGACCAGACACAGTGGCTGAAGCCTGTAATCCTAGCTCTTTGGGAGGCCAAGGCGAGTGGGTTGCTTGAGCTCCGGAGTTTGAGACCAGCTTGAGCAAGAGTGAGACCCCATGTCTACTAAAAACAAAAAAACTAGGCTCAGTGCCTGAGGCTCAAGCAGCTAAGGCGCCAGCCACATACACCTGAGCTGGCAGATTCGAATCCAGCCTGGGCCCGCCAAACAACAATGACAGCTGCAACCAAAAAATAGCCAGGCATTGTGGTGGTCGCCTGTAGTCCCAGCTACTTGGGAGGCAGAGGCAGGAGAATTGCTTGAGCCCAGGAGTTGGAGGTTGCTGTGAGCTGTGATGCCATATTACTCTACCTAGGGCGACAGCTTGAGGCTCTGTCTAAAAAAAGAAACTAGCTGGGTGTGGTGGCAAATACCTGTAGTCCGAGCTACTTGGGAGGCTGAGGCAAAAGGATCATATATAGAGGACGCCATGGTACTCTCCACATGGTGACAGAGTTGAGACTCTGTCTCAAATAAAAAAAAAAACAGGTTAGTTATGATAGTAAACTAAATGTATCCCTTGTGCCAATTTTATTTTTATTTTATTTTATTTTATTTATTTATTTATTTATTTAATTTATTTTTGCAGTTTTTTGGCCGGGGCTGGGCCTGAACCCACCACCTCTGGCATATGGGGCCGGTGCCCTACTCTGTTGAGCCAAAGGTGCCACCACCCAGAGTATTGTTTTTGTGTTTGTTTATTTGCAGTTTGGTAGGAGCCAGGTTTGAACCTGCCACCCTTGGTATATGGGACTGGCGCCCTAGTCACTGAGCCACAGGCGCCACCCTTGTGCCAATTTTAATTAGCACTGGCTACCAGGCCACTATACTGTTTTGAGGAGATTTTGCACCTTAGCAGAGGAAAAGGAGAATGGCAACATGTCTGATGTTCAAAGACCAGAACTTCCAAACAGGGCGCCCACGAAACAGGCTTTGGGCTTCTATGGTATTAAAAGATGCTAGGTAGGGCCTGTGGCTCAGTGAGTAGGGCACTGGCCCCATATACCAAGGGTGGAGGGTTCAAACCCGGCCCCAGCCAAACTGCAACAAAAAAATAGCCAGGGGCTGTGGTGGGCACCTGTAGTCCGAGCTACTCAAGAGGCTGAAGCAAGAGAATCACCTAAGCCCAGGAGTTGGAGGTTTCTGTGAGCTGTGTGATGCCACGGCACTCTACCAAGGGCAACACAGTGAAACTGTCTCTAAAAAAAAAAAAAAAAATGTTTAAGATGCTAAAATTAATTAATTAACATAAAAGTTTGGGGGTTTCACATTAAATTTCCAAATGAAGATTTATAACAGTATTTTCAACCAGAGTCAATTTTTCCCCACCCTTGGGGATATTTGACAATATCTGGAAACATTTTCCATTGTCAAAACTGGACAAGGAACATTACTGCAGATGCTGTACATCCTATTTAATGCAAAGTACAGCCCTCACAATAATAAATTATCTCATCTAAAACATCAATAGTACCCAGGCTGAGAAACTCTGTTCTAGATATACTGAATGCATCTATGGGTTCCACCTCCCAAAATAAATTTCTAAATTTTTTTTTAAAAAAAGCAAACAAACCATGCCTCAGGGCAGTCAGTGCCTGTGGTTCAGTGAGTAGGGCGCCAACCCCATATACCAAGGGTGGCGGGTTCAAACCCAGCCCCGGCCAAACTGCAACAAAAAATAGCTGGGCATTATGGCAGGGGCCTATAGTCCCAGCTACTCGGGAGGCTAAGGCAAGAGAATCACCTAAGCCCAAGAGCTGGAGGTTGCTGTGAGCTGTGACGCCATGGCAATAAATAAATATATAAATAAATAAATGCCTCTAATAAGAGACAATATAGTTCAAATCCTGTCAGCATTTCCAATTATCAGTAGTAGGCCTCCTGCAAGTTACTTAATCTCTTTATGCCTCAAATTTTTCTAATAATAGTACCTCCCTCACGGAGTTTTTTCAAGGATCAGATGAGTCCATGTGAACTCTTTGGAGAAGTGTGTCAGGCAGAAAGTAAGCAATCAATAAACTTAGCTACTTATTCTTCTCCTTCCCATTGGGTTCCACATTTGAAATATCGAAAACGCTCTACAAGTATTTACTCAATGAATACAATGCCTTGACTTCCTGCAGAAAGCACTAATGAGTAAAGATAGATATATTATTGCTTGAGAAAAAGGAAGCATAGAGCTAGATATGGAGCTGAAAGCCTTTGCCCACCTAATTACATCTCTCCTTCCTTTTAACCTGTAAGAAACATTCCCCTCTCACTGGATCCTTAGTACACACTGCCTTACTATCTCCTTGATATTTGATTCTCCTTTTCATACCTTCTAACCAGGTGAAGATGCTCAAACACTTAAACAGAATGCTATCTTCTTCTGACCCTACATCACCTACCTATTACAGTTATTTATGCGCTTACTGTACTCTTCCTACTAGATTGTATGGCCCTCTGTGGACATGGACAGCACTTCACTCCCTTTTACATAACTAACCCAGGGGGCCTAACAGACCTTAGCAAGTGGGTGACCCAAGTCTTTCATTTTATAGATTAGGCACAGAGAGGCTAAGTGACTTGCCAAAAGTCAAGGTCATGTTGTAAGTGGCAGAGCTGGAATTCAAACTCTGATACTTAGCCAATACACAGACTGTATTAACATGAAAATTATACTTGTGGTACAGACAATTTTTAAGTAAATCCTACAATACTTTTATAGGAATTATACAGATGTAGTTATCAGACAAAACAAAAATGAAAGGAGAAATCAATCCAAACCCCAAGTTCCATTCTGCTGCTAAATCACATTTTAAAAACTCAATCTCTTTAATGGTTCTATATCTTAACATTTCTTTAATTGCCTCTGACAACAAAACTTATTTCAATGTACAGTGAACAGTTATTTAGTCCATAATGTCAGGATTAATTTCCTTTAAATGAGTCTCTAAGTACAAAAGAAAATTCCTACTGGGTAAACCAGTGATGCCCATCTTCAACTGAACACAATTTGGAATGATTTTATGTGGTGAAAAATATTCGGATGACTTGAATTATGAGTGCCAATAACCACGAAAATAAACCTAAAATTTATAATCAAGAGCAAATTGCATTAAGACCTGAATAGAAGAAATTTAATTCTCTCCAAATGGGGGAGTAGAGGGGAGAGCAGTTCATTAATTTGGTTAAGTGGTTAAGTTTTTCAGAGTGTCCCAATGTGATGCAAAAGAAAAAGGTGAATAAGAAAGAAGACAAGTGACAGAAAATGAATGCGAAAGAAGCTAAATACAGTGCAATCCCCTGATGCGTAAGCAATTACAGCTCAATAAAGCTAAACATTTCCACAAATGAATCCAGTAAAAAAACAAAAAAGCAAACAAAACACAGTTGCCATTGCAAAAGCACTCAGGCCCAATAGGAATGATAATCATTTGCTGGGAACAGATTTTAAATAATTTTACCAGCTGATAAAAAGAGCACACACTGAACGTAGACACAAATGTAGTTTTAAAGGAAAACAAAACGCAGCTTATGCTTGGTAAAGTTCAAGGGCAAAATTGTTTCCAATGCAACAGAATCCGCCTGACTACAATGTGTTAAAAAAAATGCGAACACATAGTATCTTTTAATAAAGGCAACAATTTGAGCTACAAAGTAATAACGGGGAAGCCAAAACAGTTTGACAGCCCGCCACAAGGGCCGCCTCAATCATGAGTCACACAATGCCTGCAATCATTTTACAATAGTAATTAATGCACAAGTCCCCTAATTAAATTCTAAAAGGGTGAGAATGTTTTAACTAAGTTTACAAGAATTGCTTTTCGCTTTATTTTAAGAAACACACGCGTAATTACGCATCTCCCCGCAATCGCTCCAACCAATATTCCCTCAGGTCTCTTCTCCCAAACGTCTCATCTCTGCGTGCGAAAGAAAATGACACGGGGGAACTTCTAAACCGAGAAAGGGCGAACCGGAGTGAAAATACACCATTATAACGGGGCGGGAAACGGAAGCTCGCCCATCTTACCTGCCAAGATTTCTTTCTACGTCTTTGGTAGCTTTAGCTTCCAATTCTCTGAAACAGAAAACAAAAACAAAAACAAAAACGAGATGCGCGTGAAAACCGAGCTGCTGCGGCAGAGGCTCGCGCAGGGGCCGGATGGGGGAGGGGAGGGCGGCCAGGGGGAGGGGGACTCACAAAGCTGCGGGGCTGCAGCCCAGACTGCGGTCAGGCAGCGCGGGCGCAGCGCAGACCCCGCCCGGCCCCGGCGGCGCGGCGCGGACCGGCTCCTCGGGGCCGCCCGGCCGGTCTCCACAGCCGCGCAGCCCGCGCCCTCCCGCCGAGGCCCGAGGTCTCAGGGACGCCGGGCGCCGCCGCCGCGGTTACGGGCCCTGCGGCAGCGCCCAAGGCGCCTCCTGCCCGGAGGGAGGCCCCCGCTCCGCTCACCTCATGTGTGTAAAGTGCACGAGCAAGTGGGGCGCGGCGAAGGAGGCTCGCGAGCCTCAAGCCCTCCGCAGCGCCGCGGGGAGAGGCCCAAGCCGCTGCACCAGCGCCATTTTCTACACCGACCCGCTGCCGCCGCCGCCGCCGCCGCCGCCGCCACCGCCGCCACCGCCGCCGCCGCAGGCCCCAGACCGGAAGTGAATGGCCCACTCGGCAACCCCTTCCGGGGGCGACACGGCCACCAGCCCCAAGATGGAGGCCCTAGCTACTCTGCCCACGGCCCGCGCAGGTCGGTGGCCAGCCCCCGGGTTCCGCGCGCGCCCCCCAGCCGGAGCTCCCAGGAGTTCCCAGATGCCGCGGCGCCCCGCGGAGCGGCTGGGGGGCCTGCCGAGCCCAGCCTTTCTCGGCAAGGCTGGCTGCGGCCGGACCAGAGCCCTTCCCTCCCCCTCGTCCTCTGCTGCGACACAAGTTTCCTTCCCCGCCGCCCGCTCTTCGGCCCCTCCCCCACCGAGAAACGCCGCGGGGGGGCATCGCTAAACCCCAATTCTACCTCCGCCAGCCTTAGCCTGCCGAGCCAGCGCGGCCTTTACATTCCGGCGCTTCCAATTATTTTTAACCTTGGGTCAAGTAACCTCTTTGCTTCTCTGTTTCCTTCTCAGGTAAACAATGCATACCTCAAGCAGGCTGTGAGATTTAAAAGCGATTTCTCTTCGCCGAATTTTTCAGACCCTTTGACTCAGCAATTCCGATTTCACGAATTTCTGATCAGGAAATATTCCTGGCTGTCTACAAAATATTTCACTATTAAGATATCAAGTCGCAACATAGATGGTGGTGACGAATTGTAAACGGATGAACTATCCAACATCGCAAGGTGGCTTTAAAAACTGAACTACTGGCATGTATTAGGATACTGTAAAAATGATGTGGAGGTGGAATACCAGCACCAGGGAAATGGTTGCAATAGAATAAGTGAAAGCAGGTTCCACAATAAGAAACTCTCTGTAGACAGATGCATGTAAAGTAAAAATACATATACTTAACTAGATCCAGTAAGGTACATGCATACCTACAGGTAGATACAGCATTGTGTGTGTGTGTGTGTGTGTGTGTGTGTGTGTGTATACAGTAAGATTTATATATTCACGTGTGTTCTTTTTATCCTCATACAAAGCAACGCTTTTTCCTTCCAAAGATAGTCCCTCGTCTGTGCTTAAAGTCTATTCTCTTTTACTTTGTAAGAAACCTTGTCTTGTGGATCTTACCATTTTCTTTTTCTAAGTCCTTCAACTGGTTTTATAACATGTTTGAATATATCCCATTATCAACAAACAAAACTTTGACGGGTCAGTTCTGATCATTCTCTGAGACAGAATAAGCTATCAAATGAATAAATGAACAGAAATGAAACAAAGTCGTAGAGTATGTCCACCAAGAAGTTAACTGATACTAGAAGACTCACTGTTTAGGCAGCACCTGTGGCTCAGTGAGTAGGGCGCCAGCCCCCTACACCGTGGGTGGCTGGTTCAAACCCAGCCCCGGCCAAACTGCAACAAAAAATTGCAACAAAAAATAGCCGGGCGTTGTGGTGGGTGTCTGTAGTCCCAGCTACTTGGGAGGCTGAGGCAAGAGAATCACCTAAGCCCAAGAGCTGGAGGTTGCTGTGAACTGTGACTCCACAGCACTACCTAGGGTGACAAAGTGAGACTCTGTCTCTAAAAAAGACTTTCTTTCTCTCTTTCTTTTTCTTTATGTCTCTCTCCCCATCCTTCCCCCTCTTATTTTTATTTATTTATTTACTTTTTAAGCAATGAGCACTGTAATCCCAGCACTTTGGGAGGCGGAGGTGGGTGGATTGCCTGAGCTCACAAGTTCAAGACCAGCCAGAGCTAGAGCCAGACCCCATCTCTAAAAATAACCAGGCTTTGTGGCAGCTACTCGGGAGGCTGAGGCAAGAGAATCGCTTGAGCCCAAGAGTTAGAGGTTGCTGTGAGGTATGATGCTAGGGCACTCTACCAGGGGTGACAAAGTGAGACTGTCTCAAAAAAAAAAAAAAACAATGAGCACATAAAAAAAATTTTAGGCCAGTCCAAAGCAGGGGAGGCAGCGGTCAGCCTAAACAGTCTTTTTAAAAAAGGGATTTACAAAATGTTAATGTAGGGGGCACTGAATAAATGCTAGTGACTTGCGTTTTCCCATCATCCTTGAGGTCCATTCACTTATATCCATATTTGTTTTTCTTTCATGATCCCATTTACTTAAAATGTTAAAAATTATGCAATTTTCTCAGGAGTTTAAAAATATAGACATGTGTGTATGGCACATTATGCTCTCATACCAGCTTTATGAATAGTTTTTCACAACAGCATAAGGCAATGAAAACAGTAATATTTACTAATGTTGGCACAGCTGTTAAGATTAGCTGATTTTTTTTTTTTTTTTTTATTAGACTTTCCTTGAACAACTCAGTTGTTCTCGATCGGGGCAATTTTGTCCCTACTCTCACCACTGTGGACATTTAGCAACATCTGGTTTTTGCTTGTCATACTGTGCATACTAGTACCTAGCAGGTAGTGGCCTAAACATCCTGCAGCCCCCACAACCTGAATATCTGAACTAAATTGCCAATAAAACCAAGGTTGAAGAATTCTGTAACTAATTTCCAGCTCCAGAGAAGCTAATATGATGTGATTTCTTGTTTCTTTTTTCTTTTTTTGAGACAGCGTCTCAAGCTGTCGCCCTGGGTAGAGTGCTGTGGCATCATAGCTCATAGCAAACTCCAACTTGGGCTCAAGTGATCCTTCTGCCTCAGTTTTTCTATATTTAATAGAGATGGGAGTCACGCTTTTGCTGAGGCTGGTCTCGAACTCGTGAGCTCCAGCAATACACCTGCCTTGGCCTCCCAGAGTGCTAGGATTACAGGCATGAGCCACCACATGCAGCCAATGTGATTTCTTGAAAGTCTGTCTAGAGTGGTTTGACATGTCCCCATATGTGTCCTAGACCACAATATAGAATGCACTATATGCCAGTCACTTTTTAAAAAAAATATGTAATTTATTTATTTATGACAAAGTCTGACTCTGTTGCCCTGAGTAGAGTACTATAACATCATCATAGCTCACAGAAAACTCAAACTCCTGGGCTCAAACAATCCTCTTGCCTCAGCCTCCCAAGTAGCTGGGACTACTTGTGCATTGCCTGCCACAACACCCAGCTATTTTTGGAGACGGGGTCTTGATTTGACTCAGGCTGGTCTCAAACCTGTGAGCTCAGGTAATCCACCTGCCTCAGCCTCCCAAGTACTGGGATTACAGGCATGAGCCACTGCACCCAGCCAAGCAGATTATTTTAAAAGGCAAACTATGAGTATGCAACTATAAACTATGGCATGTGCACAGAAGGAACCAAATATTGTTCTAAGAAAGTGTAAAACAAAGGAACACAACATAGATTGCATTCAAAGAAGCTTTCTTTGAAAATGTGAAGCTTTACCTGAGAACTGAAAGATGATAGGCAGTCAAGCCAGGATGTGGGGAAGGGTAGAAGAAGGGTCTCAGGTTGGAGGTTTTTACATGTGTGGGTCATGATTGTAGATGAAAACAGGCTTCATATTGTATTTGGCTTTAAATCTTCTGGAGCCATAATTTTTATTTTACTAGCATACTCCATTAGGAAAAACCAGAAACAAGGTCCTACATAGAGAAATGAAGGCCACACAAACTTAAATTTAAATAAGACCTTTTCTCCATATGTCTTTGTTCCTTTGGTTCCTGAGGTTCCGAGAACATAAATATTCCTCAAGCCTTCTCCCTTATCCTACTGAGAAGATAATGACTAAGCCTAATACTTTGGAAAGTATGGACTTAAAAGGATTTCCCTCTCCTCTGGAGGCTTTACCAAATGCTATTGTGAGATATACCACATATATGCATATTTTAGGCAAGGCTCATGCATTTACAATAATGTATAAATGGAAAGCAAAGACATGAACAAGGATAAGATGTTTTCCTGGAGAGAATGTATTTATCTTATTTAACTAAAATGTAATTGGTACATAATATATGGCACCCAGGCCCTATTCTAAGGGCTTTACAAATATAAATTAATCATTATTTGTTTTCACACTATCCTATGAGGTAGGAAAGTTATCCTCACTTTGCATATGATAGTAATTAACTTGCCCAAAGTCACATACAGGGTAAATGGCAACAAAACAAGTGGTATAGCTCTAGCCTGGTGCAGTGGCTCACGCCCATAATCCTAGCACTCTGGGCGTCCCAGGTTGGTGGATTGCTTGAGCTCAGGAGTTTGAGACCAGCCTCAGCAAGATCAAGAGCTGTCCCTACTAAAAACAGAAAAATTAGCTGGGTGTCCTGGTGGGCACTACTTGGGAAGCTGAGGCAAGAGGATTCCTTGACCCCAGGAGTTTGAGGTTGCTGTGAACTATGGCGACACCATGGCACTCTACCCAGGGTGACAGAGTGAGACTCTGTCTCAAAAAAACAAGTTGATTTAGTTCCAGAGCCATGTCACTAACCACCTCATGGTATGTAGATCTTTTTTCCTCAACTATATTAGGTCTTGCAGCTTTTTTTTTTGAGACAGTCTGAACCTGTCACCCTGGGTAGAGTGTCATGGCATCATAGCTCACAGCAACCTCCAACTCAGGCTCAAGTGATCATCTTGCCTCAGTTTTTCTATTTTTAGTAGAGACGGGGTCTTGCTTTTCCTCAGGCTGGTCTCGAACTCATGAGCTCAAGGTATCCACCCACCTCAGCCTCCCAGAATCCTCCTAGGAATTACAGGTGTGAGCTACCTTGCCTGGCCCATCCTGCACCTTTTGATAAGAAATATTCTGTAATACCACCCCTTACTACTTCAAAATAATAATCACAGTTAATAAAATCTAGCTAAGACTTAATTTCAAAATGCATATAGAATGACTTATCTCTGATATAAAGAAGAAATAAAAGTAACTATAATAAAATAAAAAGTCACTACGTAAATGCTTGGGAATGGTCTTCACTAGAAGATTCAGTGGAGTGGGCAGGTGCTGGCACTTCTGTGTAGTGTCACTACTATAAATTCAGACTGACACAGCAGTGTTGAATCAATTACTCACACACCAAGAACTATAGTTATGTTGGAGACATAATTTTTCTTGGAAAGGAGAACAACTCTCAGTCAAGTTCTGAACAAAAGGAAAACAGTTCTCCCTCAATTTATGTGGTAATTGTATTACTGAAAATTTGGGGGTAATTAAAATGAAAAAATAAGGAGTTTGGTCCTCAGATAATTATACACATGCCTTTCATTTATGCAAATGTCCAATGAGAGGGAGAATTCCCCCATTCTGTGGGACTATCTCCATCCACCATCCATGGCTCCTATGCACTGAACCTTAATAGCACTCATCTTCCTTTATTGTGTCAACCCAAAACACTTCAGTCATTTCCCCCAAACCCTCTGAAGAGCAAAGGTGAAGTATTATCTTTTTTTTTTTTTTTTTTTGAGACAGAGCCTCAAGCTGTCGCCCTGGGTAGAGTGCAATGGCATCACAGCTCACAGCAACCTCCAACTACTGGGCTCAAGCGATTCTCCTGCCTCTGCCTCCTAAGTAGCTGGAACTACAGGCTCCTGCCACAACGCCCAACTATTTTTTGGTTGCAGCCGTCATTGTTATTGGGAGGGGCCTGGGCTGGATTTGAACCCACAGCTCAAGTGTATGTGGCTGGCACCTTAGCCGCTTGAGCCACAGGCACTGAGCCTGAAGTATTATCTTATTAGAAACCATTGCTATAGAATGAGAAAATAGTCCAGGAATGAGACCTGAAGAAATCTGATACTCTGGTAAAGAAACCAGGAAGGCAGGAAGAAAAATAGCCTAAGTGTTGCATATTGGGGTCAAGTGATGATACACCTAGGTATTTTGGGCTGACAATGTCAAAATTTAGCCTCCCTATTCCTCTTGCCACCCCATCACCATCACATGCAAACCTATCCCCTCTTCCAGTTCTCCCCAGGTCAGTGATTACCCCACCAATCACTAAGCTCCCCCAGGCAGAAACCAAAGTTAGTTTTGACTCTCCCTTCTCCCTCACCTGATGCCTCAGCAGGCTATTTTGTCTCTGACCTGCTCTTTCAGTCTTCCCTCCCTCTGTGTCTCTACTGCCAACCTCCAGTACACGTTGAAAACTCCACAGATTCCCTCTTTATTTATCCTGTTATTTTGTCATTGTGGTATCATTTTTATACAATAAAATTTACACATTTAAATCAGAAAATGTGATGCATTTGTACAAATAAATACATGCCTGAAGCCACTATCACAATCAATACATAGAACACTTCCATCACCCTGGAAAATTCCTTTGTGCCCATCTTCAGTCACTCATCTGCCCCCCCACACACACACATCTGCCACCAAGAAACCACTTCTCTGATTTACATCTCCACAAATCAGTACTATCTGTTCTAGAATCTCATATAATTGAAGCCATACTGTAAATGCCCCTTTTCTTCTGGCTTATCTCGCTGAACATGCTTGTGAGAGTCATTCCTATTATCGAGTGTATCAAGTTCATCCCTTTCTATGGCTGAGAAGCTGTCCACTGAATGGATATACCACAGCTTTTTTACCTGTCCTCCTGTTGGTTGACACTTGGGTTGTTTCCCATTTAGGGCTATCATGAATAAAGCTGCTATGGACATTCTTGCACAAGGCTGTTCTCTCTTTTGTGAACAGTAAACATACATTTTTATTTCTTTTGGACAAATACCTAGGAATTTAGCTACTGGATCACAGAATAAGGGTACTTTTTTTTTTTTTTTTTCCTCCAGTTTTTGGCTGGGGCTGGGTGTGAACATGCTACCTCCAGTATATGGGGCCAGCGCCCTACTCTTTTGAGCCACAGGTGCTACCCAGGATAAGGGTACTTTTAACTATGGAAGAAACTATACCATGTTTCTAAAATGGTTATACCCAGTTCTGTTGTCAACTGCCTGAAGAGCTCTGGTTGCGCTACCTCCTCACCAGTGTGACACAGGTTCACTCTTAGTCTGTCAAAACTATTCTCCATTCTCCATAGTGGTTTTTCTTTTTCTTTCTCTCTTTCTCGGTTGGTTGATTGCTGTGGCATCATACCTCATAGCAACCTCAAACTCCTGGGCTCAAACAATCCTCTTGCCTCAGCCTCCTGAGTAGCTGGGACTATAGGCACCCATCACAATGCCTGGTTATTTTTAGAGATAGGGGGTCTCACTCTTGCTCAGGCTGGTCTTGAACTCCTGAGCTCAAGCAATCTATCCACCTTGGCCTCCCAAAATGCTAGGATTACAGGCATGAGCCACTGCACCGAGCCCCTAGTGGTTTTTCTTAAAATGAAATCTTGATCATCTATTTTTTTTTTTTTTTTTTGCAGTTTTTGGCCGCGACTGGATTTGAACCCACCACCTCCAGCATATGGGGCTGGTGCCTTACTCCTTTGAGCCACAGGGCCATCCTGATTATCTATCTTACTCACCACCTTAAAATAATTGAAAGGCTTTCGGGGGCTCTTGATTTCAAGCCTGTTATCTTTAAAATGTTCTATAATGGCAGGGTGCAATGGCTCATCCTTGCAATTCTAGCCCTCTGTGAGGACAAGGTAGGAGGATCACTTGAGCTCAGGAGTTTGAGTTTATGTGTGTGTGTGTGTGTGTATACACTTTTTTTTGTGACAGAAGTTTCACTCTGTTGGCCCAGGGTAGAGTACCATGGTATTATAGCTCACGGAAACCTCAAACTCCTGGGCTAAAGTGATCCTTTTGCCTCAGCCTCTGCAGTAGCTAGAACTATAGACACGGCACCATGAGGCCTAGTAGATTTTTCTGTTTTTATTAATAGTAGAGACAGGGTCTCACTAAAGGAGCCATGGATGGTGGATGGACAGGGTCTCAAAGTCCTGAGCTCAGGGATCCTCCCAACTCAGCCTCCCAGACTGCTACAGGTGTGAGCCATGGCACCTGTAGCAATCTGTGATTCTGTAATTATTTGTAAGCTCCAGGGTAGTAGGAACTGTGGCTGTTCATCACTATCTCTCTACACCCAGCACAATGCCTAATACATTTCAGGTACTTGATGCGATTTAATAAGTGAAGGAATAATTTTACTACACTTTGCTTATCCCCTTCTATACAAATGTCCACATCACCACCAAAGTGATCTTTCTACCAGCTTAATCTGATCAGGTCCTGCTGCTACTGAAATCTCTTGAATGGCTATTTCTATAGAACACGATCTGAAACACCTTGCAGAGCATAAAAGGCTCTTCAAGAATTCTTGCTACCTAACCTGTGCTTTTTCTTAGGATTCCTATATTTTCTTCCACTGATACTGGATTATTGTTAGTTTATCGTGTTGTTCAAAGCTTGTATGACTTGCTATTTCCTCTGAAAGTAAGACTTCTCCTATTTGTCTACCTAGCAAACTCCTACTTCGAAGTCCAGTTCAAATGCTGCCTCTTTTGATAAGTCCTTCCTGAGATTCTCCGGATCTCCCAAGAATATCAATGTGAGTCAAATACCAATATTAACTTAGACATCATTCTTGTCCCCTCCTACTCAGGTGGAAACCCAGCTCTCTGAAAAGAATGGGTTGAGATTTTAGGGCTGGAAACCCACATGCTCTCATGAGATAACTCATTTTGTAGAGACACTGAAGGTATGTAGGGCCCCTGAGAGAGGGACTTGCCTGTTGTATCAAGTGTTATATTCCCTAGTACTTACTGAATGCCTGAGAGGTATTAAACATTGAATTAATATTTGCTTTTCTTTCTGAAGAGAAAGGAAGAAAGAATTAGTATTTGTTGAATGATAAAGAATGAATGTTGTCTTTATTTCAAGCCTTTCTATAAAGAGTGTCACAGAGTGTTAGTGGCACTCATGACTGTCAGTAAGAACTTGGTCTCTGGGATCTTCTGGGTTTTGCTTTATCTTGCAAATAACATTGCAATCTATCCATAATGTTCTGGATTGCCACAAGCTGCACCTAGCACCTTCATTGTTTCCTTGAGGATAAAGTGGGTCTTTCTACCTCTTACTAAGTCCCTTCAATATTGATTGTGAGAATAATCATCTGTTGCTTCTCTACTTTTTATATGTGCACCCTGCATTTCCTTAGAAGCTACTGCCTTGCACTCTCAGTCCATGAATTTTGGTGGAGAAATGCTGCACTGAGCATTCTTCTTATTTTTTGAGATAGAGTCTCACTGTGTTGCCCTCCGTACAGTGCTATGGTGTCACAGCTCACAGCAACCTCAAACTCTTGGGCTCAAGCGATCCTCTTGCCTCAGCCTCCCAAGTAGCTGGGACTACAAGCCCCCACCACAATGCCCAGCTGTTTTTGCTGTTGTCATTGTTATTCAAGAATTCTTGCTGTGAGCTGTAATGCCATGGCACTCTACCCAAGGCGACAAAATGAGACTCTGTCTTAAAAAAATCATTAAAAATAAGAATGCCCAAGCCCGGGCTGGGTTGGAACCTGCTAGCCCCAGTGTATGTGGCCGTCATCCTAGCTGCTGAGTATAGGTGCCGAGCCTGAGCATTCTTATTTTTAGTAATTTTTTTTTTTTTTTTTTTTTTTTTGCAGTTTTTGGCCAGGGCCAGGTTTGAACCCGCCACCTCCAGTATATGGGGCTGGCACCCTACTCCTTTGAGCCACAGGTGCTGCCCATAATTTCTTTTTAAGACAGAGTCTCACTTTGTCACCATGGGTAAAGTGCCTTGGCATCACAGCTCACAGCAACCTCAAACTCTTGGTGATCAAGTGATCCTCCTGCCTCAGCCTCCTGAGTAGCTGAGATTACAGATGCCCTCCACAACACTTGGTTATTTTTTTATTTTTTAATTTTTATTTATTTATTTATTTTTAGTAGAGATGGGGTCTTACTCTTACTCAGGCTCGTCTTGAACTCCTCAGCTCAAGAGATCCACCCACCTCAGCCTCCCAGAATGGTAGGATTACAGGTGTGAGCCACCACCCTCAGCTTTAATGATTCTTATACCCACAAAATTGAGAATAATTTGAGCATTAAAATACTATAAATAATGATAAAAGGGATTATAACATTCAATGAAATAGGCAGCCATGTGTCTGTATGGACTTATTTATTCATTAAATTAATTTAATTTAATTTTTTTTTTTTTTTTTTTTTTGAGACAGAGCCTCAAGCTGTCCCCCTGGGTAGAGTGCCGTGGCAACACAGCTCTCAGCAACCTCCAACTCCTGGGCTCAAGCGAGTCTCCTGCCTCCGCCTCCCAAGCAGCTGGGACTACAGGAGCCTGCCACAACACCCAGCTATTTTTTTTTGGGGGGGGGTTGCAGCCGTCATTGTTGTTTGGCAGGCCCTGGCTGGATTTGAACCTTCCATATCAGGTGTATGTGGCTGGCGCCTTAGCCGCTTGAGCCACAGGCACCGAGCCAATTCTATTTTTTTTTTTTTTTTGAGACAGAGTCTCACTCTGTTGCCCTGGGTAGAGTGCCGTGGCATCACAGCTCACAGCAACCTCAAATTCTTGGGCTCCAGCGACCCTTTTGCCTTAGCCTCCTGAGTAGCTGGAACTCCAGGCACCTGCCACAACACCTGACTAGTTTTTCTATTTTTGGTAGAAATGTGGGTCTCTCTCATATTCAGGCTAGTCTTGAACTCTTGAACTCAGGCAATCCACCTGCCTTGGCCTCCCAGAGTGCTAGGATTACAGCGTGAGTCACCACACCTGCCTTCATATTTGTTAGAAGTGTGATGATGGACAAGGGCTTCTGCTTCCAACGAAGACGAAATTAACTGGAACTGTATTTGCCATCCCTTCTGAAACAACTGAAAATACAGACAAAATTTATGAAACAACAGTTACCAATATATTAAACATCAAGCAAGAGAGTACAGTGATCTCTGAGAAATGGGAAACAAATATGAAGTAAACCATATCACGACCCTAGATGACTGGCAAGTTTCCAGGCAGTGAGTGGTACAGGAAGGAAAACCCAAGCAAAGCTGGCTTCCTGAGTTGAGACAATGTAGCTGAGAGTCTGCAGAGGTCAAGGTGGTTAGGGGTTGCAGGTCAGAGAACCAAGGAGGAAAGAATCACACAGAGAGCTCCAGAGATCTTCAGGAGGTCATGTGTGAGTCTTTAGTTAAGAACAGACCATGCATGAATATCCTGAAATTACTGAAGACGAAAAGAACCAGCCAAAGGTATTAGAAGAAGCATCGTCTGAGGCTCACAAAGAACTTGGAATAATTCCAATTCCCATCAGCCAGAGCAGAAAAAATTATCATTCAGAACCTTACAGGTGAAGTACTTAGGAGGGTTTTTTTAATCAGTAGTGGAACAAAGTTAGTTCAAAATAAACCCTGCTCTGGTAGTGCCTAAGAAAGTTCAAAAAGAATCCCTAAAAGGTTCAAACTGTTTTCAGGGAAATTAACTGTATTCCAGAACAAGAATCCCTAAAAGTTTCAAACTGTTTTCAGGGAAATTAACTATATTCCAGAACAAATATCAGGAATATTTCTATGAATCCAAGGCCAGGCAGGGTGGCTCACACTGTAATCCTAGCACCCTGGGAGGTGAAGGCGGGTGGATACTTTTAGCTTAGGAGTTTGAAACCAGTGGGAGCAAGAGCAAGATCCCTGTCTTTACTATAAACAGAAAAATTTTAGTCCAATGTTGTGGTGGGAACCTATAGTTCCCACTACTTGGGAGGCTGAAACAGGAGGATCACTTGAACCCAGGAATGTGAGGCTGCTGTGAGGTAGGGTGATGATAGGATACTTAGCCAAGGCAACAGAGTGAGACTCTGTCTTAAAAAAAAAAAAAAAAAAAAAGGGCAGGGCATGGTAGCTTATTCTGGGAGGCAGAGGCAGGCGGAGTGCCTGAGCTCGCAAAAAAGTTTGAGACCAGCCTGAGCAAGCACAAGACCCTGTCTCTAAAAATAGCTGGGCATTGTGGCAGGCACTTATAGTCCCAGCTACTTGGGAGGCTGAGACAAGAGAATAGCTTGAACCCAGGAGTCTGAGGTTGCTGTGAGCTATCATGCTACAGCACTCTACTGGGGGTGACAAAGTGAGACTCTGCCTCAAAAAAAAAAAAAAAAAAAAAAAAAAGAAAAAAAAAAAAAAGAAAAGAAGAAGAAGGAAAAAAAGAAAAGAAAAGGTAACCTACATTTCTATTACCTGCAAAAACACTTTCAAAATTAAAGACAAAATGAAGACTTTTCAGGCATAGAAAATCTGAAGGCATAGTCACCAGCAGACCTTCACTACAAAAAAGGGGTTAAATGAACATCTTCAGACCAAAGGAAAACAGTATCAGTGGAAATATAGATACACACAAAAGAATGAAGAGCACCAACAATGGGACTTATGTAGGTAAACAAATATGAAAGAATTTTTTTTTAGTAAACATCAATAAAATATAACTGACCGTTATAAACAAAAACAATAAAAATGTACTGAAAGTTTACAACATATGTAGAAATAAAATGTTAAGACAGTAATAGCATAAAAATTGGAACAGGAGAAATGGAAATACTGTTGTAGGATCTGTTTACCAACATGTATATTATCACTTAAAGACAGACTGTGATAGGGTAAGGAGGTATCTATAAGCCCTACCCCAATCACTAAAATAACACAATAAGAGTGACATTCTGGCTGGCAAGGTGGCTTATGTCTATAATCCTAGCACTCTGGGAGGCCAAGGTGGGTGGATTGCTTGAGCTCAACAAGTTGAGAACCAGCCTGAGCCAGAGCAAGATCCTTCTCTAAAAAAAAGAGCCAGGGATTGTTGCAGGTGCCTGTAGTCCCAGTTACTTGGGAGGCTGAGGCAAGAGGATCACTTGAGCCCAAGAGTTAGAGGTTTTTGTCAGCTATGACACCATGGCACTGTACCCAGGACGATAGAGTAAGACCCTATCTCAAAAAAAAAAAAAAAGGAATAAAATGGTGTTAGATAATGATTCAACTTCACTCTTTTGCATGTGGATAACTATTTTTCTCAGTGCCATTTGTGGAAAGACTGTCCTTTCCCCATTGGAAAGTCCGAGCACTCTTCAAAGGAGTAAAATGGATTCATAAAAATTACTCAACTAAAAGTATGCAGAAATAAAAAAAAGAAAATGGAAACAAAAACAAATGGGACAAATAGAAAACAATAACCAAAAAGTAAATTTAAAATCAAGAAAGCCACATATGAGTTCCATATAATGGAATAATATTCAGCAATAAGAAGGAATTAACTGTTTATATATGACATGGAAAATTTCAAATAATTATTCTGGGCCTGATGTTTGTAGCTCAAGTGGCTACAGTGCCAGGCACATACACCAGAGCCACATACATCAGTGGGTTCAAATCCAGCCTGGGCCTGCCAAACAACAACAGCAGCTGCAACCCCAAAATGGCCAGGTATTGTGGCAGATGCCTATGGTCCCAGCTACTAGGGAGGCTCAGGCAAGAGAATCGCTTAAGCCCAGGAGTTGGAGGTTGCTATGAGCTGTGATGTCACAGCACTCTACACAGGGCAACAGTTTGAGGCTCTGTCACAAAAAATAATAATTATTATTATTCTGATAGAAGGAATTCAGGCCAGGTGTGGTGGCTCATGATTGTAACCCTAGCCCTCTGGGAGGCCAAGGCAGGAGAAGCTTGAACTCAGGAGTTCCACATCAGCCTGAGAAAGAGCGAGATCCTGGCGGTTCCTGTAGCTCAGTAGGTAGAGTGCCGGCCACATACACCCAGGCTGCTGGGTGTCCCAGGCTAGCTAAACAACAATGGCAATTGCAACAGAAAAATAGCCAGGTGTTGTGGTGGGCATCTGTAGTCCCAGCTACTTGGGAGGTTGAGGCAAGAGAATCGCTTAAGTGCAAGAGTTTAAGGTTGCTGTGAGCTATGACACCACAGACTCTACCAATAGTGACATAGTGAGATGCTATCTCAAAAAAAACAAACAAACAACAACAAAAAAACAAAAACAAGAAAGAAAGAGTGAGGTCCCATCTCTACTAAAAATAGAAAAATTAGCTGGACATTGTGTTGGGTGCCTATGTTGGGAGGCTGAGGCAGGAGTTTTCCTTGAGCCCAGTGGTTTAGGTAGCAGTGAAATGAAGCCATGGCACTCTAGCCTGGGGCATCAGAGTGAGACTCTGTTAAAAGAAAGAGAGAAGGACAGAGAAAGGGAGGCATGGAGGGAGGGAAGATTCCGGACTTCCCCAAAAGGACAAATGGTATGATTCAATTTATATACATATAATTCTAGAAAATGCAAAATTTTCTATAGTCTTAGAAAGAAGGTTAGTAGTTCCTGGAGATGGGGAAGATGCAGGGAAAGGTTAGAGGAAAAGATTACAAAAAGGCAGGAGGGAACTTTTGGGATGATGGATATGTTTGTTATCTTGATCGTGATGATGGTTTCACAGCTGTATACATGTGTCAAAACTCATCAAATTTTGCACTTTAAATATGTGAATTAATAAAAATGTTTCAAGAAAGTTTGATGAGAAACAGAATATTTACATAATTTCAAAACACTTCCCACAAAATGCTTATAAATTAAAAAGGAAGGCTGGGTATGGTGGTTTATGCCTGTGATCCTAGCACTTTAGGAGGCTGAGGTGGAAAGATGGCTTGAGGCCAGGAGTTCATGACCAGCATGACCAAGGTCGTGAGACCTTGACTCTACAAGGAAGAGAGAGGGAGGAAGGGAAGGAGAGTTGGGGGGAAAGAGCAAGAGAGAAAAAAAAAAAAAGAAAGAAAGAAAGAGAAGAAAGAAAGAAAAGAAAAGAAAGAAAAGAATTTAACGGGGCAGGCTGACATGTGCCTATACAGTCCCAACTACTTGGGCTGAGACAGGAGTATTGCTTTGAACCCAAGAATTTGAAGTTGTGGTAAGCTATGATCAGGCTACTGCACTCAGCCCAGTCGACAAAGTGAGACTTGTGTTCAAAAGTCATAATAATAATTAAGAAATACTTTTTTTAGAAAGAGCAAAATGAGATCACTTTAATCAAGGGATCAAAGAGAACATTGTCAGGATTAGGGCAAATCAAAACCCAGCACGCCCTGGTCGGATTCAATGAGGACACAGCACTAATCTCTGTCCTGTTCCTGTCAAAGATGCTCAACTTGAACCTGATCATGAGGAAACATCACACAAACTAAACTAAGGGACATTTTTCAAAATAGCTGGCCTGTCATATTTTTAAAGTGTCAAGGCTATAAAAGGAAAAGACTAAGAAACTGCTCCTGGTTAAAAGAGACTAAAGAGATAAAACAACTAAATGTACTGCTTGTCCTGGGTTATGTACTGCTTGTACTGGTTAGGATTGATAAAAAAGAAAAAATAGGGCATTGCCTGTGGCTCAGTGGGTAGGGCACCAGCCCCATATACCGAGGGTGGCAGGTTCAAACACGGCCCTGGCCGAACTGCAACAAAAAATAGCCGGGCATTGTGGCGGGTGCCTGTAGTCCCAGCTACTTGGGAGGCTGAGGGAAGAGAATCGCCTAAGCCCAGGAGTTGGAGATTGCTGTGAGCTGTGACGCCACTACACTCTACCGAGGGCAATAGAGTGAGACTATCTCTTAAAAAAAAAAAAATAAATAAAAATAATAATGAATAGGCCTCCTCTGGGAGGCCAAGATGGGTGGATTGCCTGAGCTCACTAGTTTGAGACCAGTCTGAGCAAGAGTGAGACGCCATCTCTAAAAAGAGAAAAACTAACTGGTGAATCCTATGTATTCAACTTTGATATGAGGACAATTAATGACAATGACACAGTGGGGGTAGGTGGGTGAAGGGGAGAGCAGACAGAGAAGGAGGGAGGGGGTGAGGGAAAGGAAAAGAAAAAAAAGAAAGAAAAGAAAATAGTGACTAAAATTCTCACATAAGTTAAATTTAATTTTGACAAAGTACATTCTTTGAACAATTTTTAATTCAACTTAATAAGTTGTTTAGGATATTGCATCCTCATTTATAAATGAAATATGCTTGTAATTTCCCTTTATAATAGTATATTTTTTCCAGTTTTAATATTAGGTATATCCAGATGAAGTAGCATGAAATTGAAGTATTTCTTCTTTTTCTATTGTCTATAAGATTTAGCATGCTCTGTTTCTTGAAATTATCTTCTATTTTTATTTATAAATATTAGTTTTCTATTTTTTGAGATTTTGGAAAAAATATAATGATTAACTGAAAATAATGAAAAAAGAAAGAAAAAAACAAACAAAAAATAAAAGCAACAAAAAAAAGAAAGAAAGAAAAAGAAAAACTAGCTGGGCGTTGTGGCAAGTGCCTGTAGTTCCAGCTACTCAGGAGGCTAAGACAAGGGGATTGCTTGAGGTGAAGAGTTTAAGGTTGCTGGGAGCTATGATGACTACCAGGGCAACAGAGCAAGAATCTGTCTCAATAAAAAAATTAATAGGCTCGGTGCCTATGGCTCAAGCGGCTAAGGCGCCAGCCACATACACCTGAGCAGGCAGGTTCGAATCCATCCGAGGCCTGCCAAACAACAATGACAGATGCAACCAAAAAATAGCTGGGTGTTGTGGTGGGTGCCTGTAGTCCCAGCTATTTGGGAGGTTGAGGCAAGAGAATCGCTTAAGCCCAAGAGTTTGAAGTTACTGTGAGCTATGATGACATAGCACTCTACCTAGGGTGACAAAGTGAGACTCTGTCTCAATTAAAAAAAATTAAAAAATTAAAACTAATAATAAGAAGAATAAAGAAATAAATAAAAGCAGTTCTTAATTCTAGACTGGATACTTTTGCTAAAAGAGTATTATTAGTATAATTATGGGCCTAAAAGAGGTGTTAAGATTAGATGATATCAACAGTAATTTCTTGATTTCAATGGTTGTATTGAGGTTATACGGGAAAATTGCCTGGCTTACAAAAAATATACACTAATTTATTCCACAGTGATATGATATGTATTTGGATCTATTTCTAGATTGTATCAGCAATTTACTCTCCCTTGGCTCTGGAAAAAAAAAAAAAAGTTATTTTTCTGTACTTGGAATTTTTTTTCTTAGTTTTTGATTTTTAAAGAAAAAGTTTCTATTTATACCTTTGTTCATATATTTGAGATATCTGTGGCAAATAGTCATAGCTGACTGGGAATAGCTGGGTCAAAAGCTATGAACATTTTACAGTGTGAGAAATATTTCAAATTTGCCTTTCAAAGGGAATATACCAGTTTACAACCTTGTCAGCAACTTAAGAAAACACCCGTTTCTTCTTTCTCATTGTGGGCATCACTGAACACGTTCATCTTTGCCAATCTGTTAGCTCAGCTTAATTTGTATTTCTTTAGTCACAAATGAGGTTGAGAAACTTCTCATGTATTCTTATGTGTTTACCTGTACTTACATTTCTTTTTTGTGGGTCATGACATTCTTGGTCCAATTTAAAAGTCATTCGTATTTTTTCTTTTTAATTCTAAGAGCTTTTTGCTTTTCTCTGTCCCCCCACATTTTCCCCTCTCTCACTTCCTACTCTCTACTCTCTTTTCTCTCTCTTACTCATCTCTTCCCCCCACTCTCTTCCCTCAAATATTTAAAAAAAAAAATACTTAAAAGAATTATGAGAGCTTTTTGTATATTAAAGGAAATTTGATTTTTATCTACAGTATGAAACGTAAAGACCTTTTTCTTCTAGCTCATTTTTTCCATACCTTTTACTTTAATCCGTGATATCTTTATACTGTACTACTACTTTAAGTCTTATGTAGCCAAGTTTCTGTTTTAGCATCTGAGGTTTGTGTCTCTCTTCTTCTTTTTTTTTTTTTCTTGAGACAGTCTCATTTTGTTGCCCTTGGTAGAGAGCCATAGCTTCATAGCTCACAGCAGCCTCAAGCTCTTGTGCTCAAATGATCCTCTTGTCTCCGTCTCCCAAGTAATAGGACTACAGGTGTCCACTACAATGCCCGGCCATTTTTAGACAGGGTCTCGCTCTTGCTCAGGCTGGTCTCAGAACTCAGGCAATTCACCTGCCTTGGCCTCCCAGAGTGCTAGGAGTACAGGCGTAAACCACCATGCCCAGCAAACCTGGGTTTAACTTATGTTTTTCCAAATGATTAGCCAGTTACTCTATCACCAGTGATTGCACTGTCTAATTTTATTTTTTCTTCCCTGATTTGAAACACAGCTTTACCATATATTAGTTTTTCAAATGCATTTGGTCTACTACTAAACTCTTTTGCTGATCTTCCTTTCGCCTTGTGTACCAGTACCACACTTTTTCATGAATGCAACTTTATAATTATACTTCGGTACTTATGAGGGTTAATCCTGCTTTATTACTTTCCCTTTTCAGAACTTTCCTGGCTAGTCTCACTTGTTTATTTTTCCACTTGAACTTTAGACAGTGAGTCTACTTCCAAAAAAAAAAACTCATAATGTATTTTTATTGATAAAAAATTAAAGGTAAAGGTTAATTTAGGTGGAATACGCATCTTTATACCATTAAATCTTGCAACTGATGAACAGGGTATGTGTTTTCATTTATTTCTTCTTTCACTTTCCTGCATTTTTGTTGTTGCTGATGTTTAATAGTGGGCACTGGTGCTATTTTAAGTACAACATCTTTCATTTTGTTTTCTAACCTTTCTTTTCTGAAACATAGAAATGTTATAGCTTTTGTAACCAACTACTTTATCAACTTAATAAATTGTTCATAAGAGACTTTCCAACGGTACTCTTGGATTGCCTAGATTTGCAATCATGTCACCTATAAGTAGTTATTATATTGTCTCCACTTTGTAATTTTTTTAATTCTTATATTTATTTATTTTGAGACAGTGTCTTACTCTGTCACCCTGAGTAAAGTGCTCTGGCTTCATAGCTCACAGCTAGTTCAAACTTTGGGGCTCAAGCAATCTTCTCTCCTCAGCCATAATGCCCAGCTAGTTTTTCTATTTTTAGTAGAGATGGGGTCTCACTCTTGCTCAGCCTGGTCTTGAACTCCTGAGTTCAAGTGATGCACCAGTCTTGGCCTCCCAGAGTGCTGGGATTATAGATGTGAGCCACCACATCTGGCCCTTATTTTTTAATCTTGATATATCTAGAATAACAATTTAATAACATTGGCAATATTATCTTTTTCCTGACTTCAGTGGAAAATGCTTCTAACATTCAACATTAAATATGATGTTGAACATATTTTTATCATGTCAATACTGGATATTTAATTTTATTAAATACTTTTTTTTTTTTGGAGACAAAGCCTCAAGCTGTTGCCCTGGGTAGAGTGGGATAGCATCACAGCTCATAGCAACCTCCAACTCCTGGGCTCAAGTGATTCTCCTGCCTCAGCCTCCCAAGTAGCCGGGACTACAGGCACCTGCCACAATGCCTGGCTATTTTTTGGTTGCAGCCGTCATTGTTGTTTGGTGGGCCTGGGCTGGATTCGAATCCGCCAGCTCAGGTGTATGTGGCTGGCATCTTAGCTGCTTGAGCCACAGGCGCCGAGCTAATACTTTTTTTTTGAGACAGAGTCTTACTATGTTGCCCTCAGTAGAGTGCCATGGCGTACAGTTCACAGCAACCTCCAACTCTTGGGCTTCAGTGATTCTCTTGCCTCAGCCTCCCAAGTAGCTGTCCGCCACAACACCTGGCTTTGTTGTTGTTGTTGCAGTTGTCATTGTTGTTTAGCTGGCCCCGGCTGGGTTTGAACCTGCCAGCCACGGTGTATGTGGCTGGTGGCGTAACCACTGTGCTACCCATGCCAAGCCTATTAAATACTTTCAACCCTAAGGTAGATCTTGTAATTATTCTCATCTAGCCATCATTAAGAGTTCCTCTAATAGTAATAAGGAGTCTGAACAGCATAGAGTTTGAGAGGCCAGACTGGCTGTTTCTAGATTCTAGAAATTCTAGATGTGCCATTTATTATCTGTGTGACTTTGGCAAGCTTCTTAGCTTCTCTATGCCTTGGTTAGCTCCTCTGTAAAATACAGTTAATAGTAGCAACTAGTTGAAGGGGTTGTTACAGGATTTAAATGAATAAAATCAGGCAGGGCGCAGTGGCTCATGCCTGTAATCCTAGCACTCTGGGATGCCGAGGCAGTTGGATTGCTTGACCTTAGGAGTTCAAGACCAGCCTAAGCAAGATTGAGACCCTGTCTCTTAATAGAAAAACTAAGGCTGGGTGAGGTGGCTCATGCCTGTAATCCCAGCACTCTGGGAGGCTGAGGAGAGTGGACTGCCTGAGCTCTGGAGTTTGAGACCATCCTGAACAAGAGCAAGACCCCATCTCTAAAACATAGCTGGGTGTTATGGTGGGCACCTGTAGTCCCAGCTACTTGGGAGGCTGAGGCAAGAGAATCACTTGAGCCCAAGAGTTTGAGGTTGCTGTGAGCTATGACGCCATAGCCCTCAATCCCAGGATGATTGAGTGAGACTCTGTCTCTGAACAAAATAAAAATAAAAAATAGAAAAACTAGCCAGGTGTGGTGGTACATGCCTGCAATCCCAACTACTTGAGAGGTTGGAGCAAGAGGAACACTTGAACCCAAGAGTTTGAGGTTGTTATGAGCTATGATGATGCTATGGCATTCTACCCAGGGTGACAGAGTGAGACTTTGTCTAAATAAATAAACAAGCAAACAAACAGGCTAATCCTAAAATTTGTATACAAATGGAAAAGACGCAGAATAGCCAAAATCATCTTGAAAGATAACAGGGTTGGAGGACTCCTCAATTTCAAAACTTATTATTAACGGAAAGCATGGTAATTAAATAAAATTGACGTATACAAATAGACATAAAGTAGACATACAAATCAAAGAATAGCACTGACAATCGAGAAATTAATTCTCACATTTATGATCAATTCATTGTCAAGAAGAACGTCAAAACAATTTGATGGGAGAAAGAGTAGTCTTTTCAATGACTGGTACTGGAATGACAAAATATTCAAACAAGAAGAGAATAAAGTGTTGACCTACCTCTTATCATGTATAAATACTAACTTAAGGTGGATCAAAGACCTAAAGGAAAGATCTAAAACTATTAAACTCTTGGAAGAAAGCATAGGAGTAAGTCTTTATGATGTTGTATTTGCAATGGTTTCTTAGCTATGGCACCAAAAGCACAGCAACAATAGAAAAAATAAATCAAAATTAGAAAGTTTGCTGGATCAAAAGAACTACCAAAAAAGTGAAAAGACACCCCACGTCATGAAAGAAAGTAATTTCAAATCATATATTTGATTAGAGACTTGTATCTAGAGAGCAAAAAAGTCTTACAACTCAATAAAAAGACATATAACTCAAGTTGACCTGGAGTGGTGGCTCACGCCTGTAATCCTAGTGCTCTGGGAGGCTGAGGTGGGAGAATCCCTTGAGCTTAGGAGTTCAAGACCAACATAAACAAGAGCAAGACCCCATCTCTACTAAAAATAGAAAAAGTAGCCAGGTGTTGTGGCAGATGCCTGTAGTCCCAGCTACTTGGGAGGCTGAGGCAAGAGGATCATTTGTATATAGAAGTTTGAGGTTGCCTTGAGCTAGGCTGATGCCATAGCACTTTAGCCTGATTCAATAGAGTAAGAAAAAAAAAAAAAGACACATAACACAAATAAAAAATGTACAAACTATCTGTATAGGTATTTATCCATGGAAGATATACACATGGCATAGCAAATAGGCACATGAAAAGAAGCTCAACATCAACAGTCATGAATGTGCAAATCAGAACCACAATGAGGGCGGCTCTTGTAGCTCAAAGGAGTAGGGCGCCGGCCCCATATGCCAGAGGTGGTGGGTTCAAACCCAGCCCCTGTCAAAACTGCAAAAAAAACAAAAAACAAAAAAACACAATGAGATATATCACATCACACCCCGTAGGGTGACTACAATAAAAATAACAAGAGCTGGCAAGAATATGGACAAATTGGAATCCTCGTACACTGCGCCGGTAGAAATGCATAATAGTGCAACCATTTTCCAGCCACTGTGGACTGTAAAACAGTCTGGCAGTTCCTCAGAAAGTTAACCATAGAGTTACCATCTGACCCACCAACTGCACTTCTAGATATATACTGAAGAGAAATTAAAAACTTGTACATAAATGTGTACAGCAGTTTTATTCATAATAGTCAAAAAGCAGAATTAAGTCGAATGCCCACAAACTGATGAATGCATAAACAAAATGTAATACATCTAGTCAATGAATATCATTTGGCATAAAAAGGAAGGAAGCACTGATACATGTTATCATGTGGACGAACCTTGAAAGGATCATGGAATGGGAAAGAAACCAGACACAAAGGGCCACATTATTATATGATCCCAATATATGAAATGTCTAGAATAGGCAAATCCATGGAGACAAGAATTAGATTAATGGGTGCCTAGGGCTGGGGTGGGGGATTGGAAGATTAGCAGGTGTTAGTTGAATGAAGGATATGGCTTTCTTTGGGGGGGGGGAGAAGATATTCTAAAATTGACTATAGTGATAGCTGCACAACTCTTTGGATATGCTAAAAACCAATGAATTGTATAGTTTCAATGTGTGTAAGGTATGTGAATTATGTCTCAATAAAGCTTTTATCACAAAAATGGCAATTTCATATGGTTCAATCAAGTCTTCAAACATAGCTTAAATAGTCTTGGTGTACTAGGGTATGGTTGCAGATTTAATCAGGTTTACATATGAAACTTGGAAGAGAAGAGGAAGTGTGGATTACTTTCATGGAGATACAGGACAGAAGGCAATCAAGGTGGGTATTGGGAACCTTGTGTGCTTAGGATAGGAAAGGGTTGGGCTTTTTCTAATAGGAGGAGGTGAAAGAACCAGCAGAGTGGGGAATGTTCAAGAAGTAGAAACAAGGGGCACCTGTAGCTCAGTGATTAGGGCATTGACCACATGCTCCAGGGCTGGAGGGTTCAAACCCATCCGGGGTTTGCTAAACAAAACAAAACAAATGGGTGGCACCTGTGGCTCAGTGGGTAGGGTGCCGGCCCCATATACCGAGGGTGGAGGGTTCAAACCCAGCCTTGGACAAACTGCAACAAAAAAGTAGCTGGGAGTTGTGGTGGATGCCTATAGTCCCAGCTACTCAGGAGGCTGAGGCAAGAGAATCACCTAAGCCCAGGAGTTGGAGGTTGCTGTGAGCTGTGTGACACCACGGCACTCTACCAAGGGCGATAAAGTGAGACTCTGTCTCTACAAAAAAAAAAAGAAAGAAAGAAAGAAAGAAAGAAAGAAAGAAAGAAAGAAAGAAAGAAAGAAAGAAAGAAAGATAGCCAGACATTGTTGCAGGCACCTGTAGTCCCAGCTACTACAGAGGCTGAGGCAAGAGAATCGCTTGAGCCCAAGAGTTTGAGGTAGCTCTGAGGTGTGATGCCACAGCACTCTACCAAGGGTGACAAAATGAGACTGTCTCAATAAAAAAAAAAAAAGTCTTGGCACCTTTTGCACAGTAGTTATGGTACTAGCCACATATACCCAGGCTGGTGTGTTGGAACCCGGCCTAGGCCAGCTAAACAACAATGACAACTGCAACAAAAAATAGCCAGGCATTGTGGCAGGCATCTGTATTCCCAGCTACTTGGGAGGCTGAGGCAAGAGAATAGCTTAAGCCCAAGAGTTGGAGGTTGCTGTGAGCTGTGACGCCACAGCACTCTACCGAGGATGACATAGTGAGAATCTGTCTAAAAAAGAAAAGAAAAGAAAAGAAAAGAAATAGAAACAAAACTGATGGATAGATTCCCAAATTCAAGTGGAAGAAATAACCTTGGAAGGAGTCCAGACTCTCTCCCATAAGTCTAGAAGGAAGAAGGAGAAGATGGGTTCAGATACTAATTAGTTGATGGGCAAGAGAAGCTTTTCTTTATAGGCCTCAATTTTCTGAGGAAAGAAGATGAAATCATTTGTGAACATGAGAGAAGCAATAGCAGGATCAAGGGTTTGAGAAGAGGAAGATTAGGAGAGTTAGTAAGGCAGGTGGGAGAGGGAACTCCGGGGGCACACAGAGCATTACAGGCCCACCTGGCAGGAGAGGCATGAATCTGAAGTCGAGTGAATCAGAGCTCCTGAAGTTTCCCCTGCAGTCTCCTGAATCTCGTTCCAGAGCAATCTCCTCCTGAGTCATCTCTGCTTCAGGCCAGACAACCCTGATTCTTTTAACGTTACTCATACATTTTGGCTTCGAGCCTTTTGCTGTCTGGACGGTTGCCTCTGAACTTGCTGCCTTTTGGCAACATGAGTTCCAGAACTAAATGTTCTTCCCTGGCGAGGGATGACCCAAGTCCACCTCCCCGGTTCTGGGCCCTATGCTTTCATTAATTCAGCCTGGGATGACAGGAACACATCTGGCAGCCTCACTACATTGGGTCAGTGACAAACTAATCCAAAGAGCAGAGAGAAATCGGTTGGAAAAGGCGCTGGCCCCTCTTTTAGCCATGACAGAACACGGGGTGGAAGGAGACCAATGGTTTGTTAAAGAAGCCAGAAAAAGATGTTTAACATGTTAGCTAGTAAAGGATACCTAGAAGCATGAGATCAGGGATCAGGAGTGAAACATATAGTAGGCCCTTCCCCAGGGGCCTCTCATTGGCAAAGGCAGCCAGCAGGCACAGCTACCAACTGTCTTTTTTTTTTTTTTTTTAAAGACAGAGTCTCACCCTGTTGCCCAGGCTGGAGTGCTGTGAGATCAGCCTCACCCACAGCAACCTCAAGCTCCTGGGCTTAAGTGATCCTCCTGCCTCAGCCTTCCAAGTAGCTGTGACAACAGGTGCCTACCGCAACACCCAGCTAATTTTTCTATTTTTAGTAAACATGTGTTCCTGCTCTTGCTCAGGCTGGTCTCGAACCTCCTGAGTGCAAGTGATGGTCCCACCTCAGCCTCCTATGTCCAGCCTCCTCTGGCTTTTTTCTTCCTCCTAGAAGACTTCCTGGATTATATGTTCCCTCCTCCCCCAGGCTGGATTACGACATGTCCCTCTTCTGTGCTCCCATGGTACTGCCCATTCGGCTTCCTTCCTGCACAGGAATGAGCAGTCCACATCAGAACTCATTAGCTGTCCCTCTCTACTAAGTCTGTGGAGTAGGCTCTTGTTCACCAGCATATCCCCTATTCATGACACACAGGGATAAGGTGTTCAACAAATGCGAGTTGAAGGAATGAAGTTCTTAAGATTAAATGAGGTAATGAATGTTTAACCCAAGCTTCCCAAACCACACTGGCTAAGGAAAAACAGAAACATTAAAAAACAAACAACAAAAAAAAACTTACCCACCCTTGACCCTCTCTGCTGCTGTGAAATTCTCCCTAAAGATGATTAGGAAAACGCAGGGAAGAGAGCCCAGATTCAGGAAACAGAATGCATAGGCTCGGCCACTTCCCAGGTCTGTGACTTACCCTATCTGTGCCTCAGTTTACTCTTCCTTGAGATGATTTAGAAGGTCACATGAAGATTAAACAAGCTAATATTTGCGTAGTGCTTGTAATAGTACCTGGAACATAGTAAAGTAAATGTCGTACAAGTATTTAATAAAAACCTCACAAATGGCTCAGCGCCTGTAGCTCAAGCAGCTAAGGTGCCAGCCACCTATACCAGAGCTGGTGGGTTGGAATCCAGCCCAGCCCCACGAAACAACAATGACAACTAAAACTAAAAAAGAACCAGGTGTTGTGGTGGGCGCTTATAGTCCCAGCTACTTGGGAGGTTGAGGTAAGAGAATCGCTTAAGCCCAAGAGTTGGAGGTTGCTGTGAGCTGTGAAGCCATAGCACTCTACCCAGGGTGACAGCTTGAGGCTGTGTCTCAAAAACAAACAAACAAACAAACAAAAACCTCACAAGTCCTCCTGGGTACCTTCCCAGGTCCCTTCTCTTCCATCCCAGTTGTCTGTGACAATTTCCCACTACCATTGATGCCAGAAATGGCAGTTAATCCAGGCATGTGGGGTTCGGGCAGCCTATGCGTATTGGTTAGGTTGCATTCAGCCAGAGTCCTACAATAGCCCAAGCCATCCCTTCTCCTACTTGAATATATACACATATATACAGATCATATATCTACACCTGTGAATCTGCTGAAGCTCACGTAGATTCTGATGGGAATTTGGGGCTGGCCTGAGATTCTACCTTTCTAACAAGCTCCCAGATTGTTGCTGTTGGAGCTCCGTGAACCAAGTTTTTACTGAACGAGAACCTAAATCAGTGTTTCTCAACCTTTTTTTTTTTTTAATCTCGCAGCACACTTGAACCTATAATTAAACTTCCGTGGCTCACTTAAATTATGTTCATCAAGCTAGTAAAAAAAAGAATACACTTACTGTACTTTTGATTTCTTTCAAAAATAATTTAATTAGGGGCCAGGCTTGGGGGCTCACACCTGTTATCCCAGTACTCTAGGAGGCTGAGATGGATCAATCACTTGAGCTCACAAACTGCTCACAGCCTGAGCAAGAGCAAGACCTGTCTCTAAAAAAATATCTGGGTGTTGTGGCAAGTACCTATAGTTCCAACTACTTGGGAGGCTTGAGCCCCAAAGAGTTTGAGGTTGTTGTGACCTATGACACCATGGCACTCTACTGGGGGCAAGAAAGTAAGACTGTTTGTCTCAAACACAAAAAAAATTAATTAATGATCCTTAAAATGTTTTGTGGCACACCTAAGATCCTCTCATGGCACACCAGTGTGTGCCACAGTACATCAGTTGAAAATCATTGACCTAAACTATAAAGATTTGTTTTTCTCGCCAATCTGCGTCCTGAGGTAAAGAAATGAACTTGGAAACAAAGATTCCAAAGAGGATTAGAAAGAAAGAGTTGTATCAACTGGACATGGTGACACATGCCTGTAATTGTAGCTCTCTGGGAGATGGAGGTGGGAGGGTTGCTTGAGACCAGGAGTTCAAGACCAGCCTGAGCCCGAGCAAGACCTTATCTCTACAGATAATTTAAAAAGTAGCCAAGAGTGGGTCACACAGCTACTTGGGTGGTAAGGCAGGAGGATCATTTGAGGCCAGTAGTTTAAAGCTCCAGTGAGCTATGGTGTTGCCACTGCACGCTGTCATGAGCAACAAAGCAAAACTCACACATACAAAAAAAATAATTATATAAAAAGGTACCCATGCTGGGTGCAGTGGCTCACCTCGCTAATCCTTGCACTCTGGAAGGCTGAGGCAGGTGGATTGCTTGAGCTTCTGGAGTTTGAGACAAGTCTGAGCAAGAGTGAGACCCCATCTCTACTAAAAATAGAAAAACTAGCTGGACATTGTGGTGGATGCCTGTAGTCCTACCTACTTGGGAGGCTGAGGTGAAAGGATGACTGGAGCTCAAGAGTATGAGGTTGCTGCAAGCTATGACTCCATGGCACACTACCCAGGTGACAGAGCGAGACTCTGTCTCAAAAAAGAAGATACACAGATATAGTTAGTTTCTGCCTTTTTTTTTTTTTTTTTTGACACAGAGTCTCACTTTGTAGCCCTTGGAGGTGCTGTGGTGCCACAGCTCACAGCAACCTCAAACTCTGGAGCTTAAGCGATTCTCTTGTGTCAGCCTCCCAAGAAGCTGGGACTATAGTCACCCACCACAACACCAAGCTATTCATTTGGTTTTATAAAGTAATAAATTTCCTTACTTACAAGTCTGATTGCAGGCCAAATGCAGTGGCTTAGGTCTGTAATCCTAGCACTCTAGGAGGCTGAGGCGGGTGGATTGCCTGACCTCACAGGTTTGAGACCAACCTGAGCCAGAGCAAGACCTCGTCTCTAAAAATAGCTGGGCATTGTGGCAGGCACCTGTATTCCCAGCTGTTTAGGAGGCTGAAGCGAGAAAGTTGCTTAAGCCCAAGAGTTTGAGGTTGCTGTGAGCTGTGAGGCCACAGCAGTCTACCAAGGGCAATAGGTGAGACTCTGTTTCAAAAATAAATAAATAAATAAATAAATAAATATGGCTTGGTGCTTGTAGCTCAGCAGCTGGGGTGCCAGCCACATACACCAGAGCTGGCAGGCTTGAATCCAGCTCAGGCCTGCCAAACAATGACAACTACAACCAAAAAATAACCGGGCATTGTGGTGGGTGCCTGTAGTCCCAGCTACTTGGGAGGCTGAGGCAAGAGAATAGCTTAAGCCTCAGAGTTTGAGGTTGCTGTGAGCTGTGATGCCACAGTACTCTACTGAGGGAGACAAAGTGAGACTCCATCTCAAAAAAAAAAAAAAAGGAAAAGGAAAAAGTCTGATTGCCTTGGGTTTCAGAACACACTACAGCCAGGCTTAACTTGGGATAATTGTATGCATAGACTTCAGCGTCAGGCACACTTGGGCTTGAATTCCCCTTTTATCGCTTGCTAACTGCTTGACCTCACTTGCAAAAGTTTCCATTTCTTCAGCTACAAGAAGGGGAAATCAGAAATGCCTTCATTAAAGGGATTAAATGAGACTGTGTGTCATGTGCTCGGCACAGGGCTGGCTCAGCACACTCAGGTGCAAGGAATGTCATATTACCTACTGTTTTGTTTATTTGTTCTTTTTCTCTTTTTTTGAGACAAGAGTCTCACTCTGTTGCCCTCAATTGAGTACTGTATCATCACAGCTCACAGCAACCTCCAACTCCCGAGCTCAAGCGATTCTCTTGCCTCAGCCTCATAGTAGCTGGGACTACAGGCGCTGCCACAACACCTGGCTATTTTTTTGGTTGGAGTTGTCATTGTCCGGTGGGCCCGGGCTGGATTCAAATCTGCCAGCTCTGGTGCATGTGGCTGGCACCTTAGCTGCTTGAGCTACAGGCACCGAGCAGTTTGTTTGTTTTTTTTTTTTTCTAAATCAAATTAAAGCCATAACAGGCTTCAACAGCTCATTGGATCTGTGGGTGGTCTCAGCTTAGCTTTTAATACGACAATGCTTCCAGGAGGATTCTCAAGACTTATGCTTGGATCACTGCCATAGAGATCATTGTCTGAGTCTAGGTGTTGGGTTTGAAAATAGGTGGTCCAGCTGCCATGGAGCCCCAGGCAACAGTCTAATGTCTTCTATGAGGTCATTCCCGCTAAAGCACTGCCCCTACCCAGGGTGTTGTAAGGGAAGAGACACGGTCCTTTGTTCTTATCAGTCTCCAGCTCATTTCTAGCTCCTGGGACTCTTTGACATCCTTTGGATGTCATTTGCTCTGCCTCCCTCCATCAGACATACTTAGTTTTTCCCTTGTGCTCAGAGATGAACCAACCTATGTTCCACAATAAATAATATTTTGAAAAGCAAAGCCAGAAATAGGAGTTGCTTGGAGGTTACTTCTGCTTTTCTCCTCATTAATCAGCCTTCTTCTGGTGAGAGAACACAAAGTCTGGTTTCCTTCTCAGAGCAAAAAGGGAAAAATCCACCGAGAACAAAATATGAAATAATGTTTCACTAAATTACCTTGAGTAGTCTTCTTCTTCTTCTTCTTCTTTTTTTTTTTTTTTTTTTGAGATAAGAGTCTTAATTTGTTGCCCAGGCTAGAACACCGTGGCCTCAGCCTAGCTCACAGCAACCTCAAATTCCTGAGCTCAAGTGATTTTCCCTCTGCCTCAGCTTCTGGAGTTAGCTGGGACTACAGGCACCCACCACCACATCCGGCTAATTTTTCATTTTTTAGTAGAGATGGGGCTCTCACTTTGCTCAGGCTGGTCTCAAACTCCTGATCTCAAGTGATCCTCCCTCATGGGCATCCCAGAGTGCTAGGATAACAAGGGTAAGCCACAGCACCTGGCCTGTTTTCTGTAGTTTTATTACTATTAAATTACCTTAAATATACCACAATTGGGAATATGTTACCAGTTCACCCTAGGACCGACTATGGCTTTGGCTTAAATCTGAGACCTCTAAGATTTGTGATAAATGGTTTAGCGGAGTGTTTAGCACCTACTGGAACCGTGATAAATATTAGTTTTCCTCCCTGGCTCTTCATTCAGAACAGCTCCAGCTAAAGTGTTAGATATCTAGGGTTGACTACTTCTTAGGCAAAGAGTGTACATTTCATTTACATACTTACATGTACAAAGAGTTACCTGTAAGTATGACACCATTTATAAAATTAAAAAAAAAATCAAGCACATAGATGGCAACACTACATAGATTCTATAGAAAAAAGAAACATTTAGAAAGACTTGTGGAAAGATACACTCTAAATTCACTGAACAGTGAAGCCCCCAGTTGGCAGTGGCAATTAAAGGAGACTTTAATACCAGATAAGGCTAAGGGTTTTAATTTCTGGTTTTAATTTGTATTAAAAAGAAAATATATTCATATATTATATGTGCAATTAAAGTAATTTTCTGGCTTGGCGCTTGTAGCGCAGTGGTTATGGTGCCAGCCACATGCACCGAGGCTGGTGGGTTTGAACCTGGCCCGGGCCAGCTAAAGAACATTGACAATTGCAACAAAAAATATGGCGGGCACCTGTAGTCCCAGCTACTTGGGAGGCTGAGGCAAGAGAATCACGTAAGCCCAAGAGTTTGAGGTTGCTATGAGCTGTGATGCTACAGCATACTATAAAGGGCGACATAGTGAGACTCTGTCTCAAAAACAAAATTTTTTTTACAAGTCAACTTACAGTTATGAAAAAGAAATAACACATAGGAGGAAGCCACACAGCCCCAACCAAAAGTGAGGGTGCTTTTATTTTATTATTATTATTATTTTTTTTTTTTTTTGTAGTTTTTGGCCAGGGCTGTGTTTGAACCCACCACCTCCAGCATATGGGGCCAGTGCCCTACTCCTTTGAGCCACAGTTACCACCTGTGAGGGTGCTTTTAAAGTAGCCTTTGCTTGGATTTTGTTTTCTTAGGGCTCTGACTTGAAGTTTCCAAACTACAGCTTGTTGTTTTGTTTTGTTTTTGAGACAGAGTCTCAAGCTGTTGCCCTGGGTAGAGTGTCATGGCGTCACAGCTCACAGAAACCTCAAACTCTTGGGCTTAAGCAATTCTCTTGCCTCAGCTTCCCAAGTAGCTGGGACTACAGGCACCCACTACAACGCCCGGCTATTTTTTTGTTGTTGTTGCAGTTAGCTGGGACTACAGGCACCCACTACAACGCCCGGCTATTTTTTTGTTGTTGTTGCAGTTAGCTGGGACTACAGGCACCCACCATTGTCACAACTGCAATGGCAGTGCATTTGTCATTGTTGTTTTTAGCTGGCCTGAGCTGGGTTCGAACCTGGCAGCCTCAATGTATGTGGGCGGTGCCCTACCCACTGAGCCACGGGTGACGTCCAAACGGGGTGTTTTTTATACAAGAAAGAGACAGAAGTCCTCTCTTTGAAATTTGGTTACATCATGGCTCCAAGATTTTCACCTTTCTGAGTCTGCTCCTGGCCTCCCATAAACTCTCGGTAGCCCCTAGAGATTGCAGCTTTGGATTCAAAAAGGACAGATACGTGGGCAATGGAATGAAAAATAGTGAAGAGGACTGATTAGAGAAAAGGCTTCCCAGGTCTTGAGAGCTGGCTTAACTGTCTTTACCTTCTCAAGAGCTTTCTATTTCCTTTCACAGAAAACATTTGAAATGTTTCAAGTATCCAACCAAAGGTAGCCTACAAAAAAATGAATTTATTTATTATTTGTTTGTTTGTTTTTTATTGAGGAGTTGCCCTGCGATGGAGTGCCATGGCGTTATTGCTCACCAACCACCTCAAACTCTTGGGCTCAAGTGATCCTCTTCCCTCAGCCTCCCGAGTAGCTAGGACTACAGGCACCTGCCACAACACCCGGCTATTTTCTTTAGGGATGGGGTCTCACTCTTGTTCAAGCTAGTCTGGAACTCCTAAGCTCAAGCAATCTGCCAGCCTTAGCCTCCCAGAGTACTAGGATTACAGGCGTGAGCTGCTGTGCCCAGCCTATTTTCTTGTTAGTTGTTTTATCAAATACTATTTATCATAGTTGCTGATATGAATTTGGAATTGACAGAAGGTATCCTACTATGCTGGCATTATATACAGTCAAAAAACAAAGCAAAGGCAGTGCCTGTGGCTCAGCGAGTAAGGTGCCGGCCCCCTATACTAAGGGTGGTGGGTTCAAACCCAGCCCCAGCCAAAGTGCAATAACAACAAAAAAACAACTGGGCATTGTGGCAAGTGCCTGAAGTCCCAGCCACTCAGGAGGCTGAGGCAAGGGAATAGCCTAAGCCCAAGAGCTAGAGGTTGCTGTGAGCTGTGACAGCACAGCACTCTACTGAGGGCGACAAAGTGAGACTCCGTCTCTAAAAAAAAAAAAATGTTGCATAAACCTGGGTTCACGGTTGCCACTGTGCCTTCTTGGGTGACTGTATATCACCAATTTTTGCTTCCCTTATCTATAAAATGGAGATGAAATAAATAATATTTGTGAAAAGACTGGAGCAACCTTTTTGGTTTTCATATACCAGGCACTCAAGGAAAATTAACATTATTTTATCATAATAGTAATTATTTTTGTTTATCTTGTCAGGCACAGAATATAGAAAGGTATGCTTCCCTGAAGTTTTTGTTGAAAAAAAACAAAACACAAAAAACTCCCATTTTTGAAGACCATGGTGGGAAATTTCTGGCTACATAATTCCCCTTTCCTGATATTCCCTATTCAAGTTCCCTTTAAAAACCTTTTCTTGGCTGGACACTATGGTTCATGCCTATAATACGAGTGCTACGGAAGGCTGAGATGAGAGGATTTCTTGAGGCCACGACTAACTTTGGCAGGATCCTATCTCCACAAAAATAAAAATAGAAAAATTAGCCGGCCATGATGGCAGGCACATGTAGTGCTGGACACTCAGAAGCTGAGGAAGGAGGATCGCTTGAATCAGGAGTTCAAGGCTGTGGTGAACTATGATTGTGCCACTACACTCCAGCCTGGGCAACAGAGCAAGAACCTGTCTCTAAAAATACACACATCATACATACATACATAAAGCCATTTTTCTTCATAGCCTGTAACACCATATAACTGACTTCTCCGTGTCCTCACTCATTTTGCTGAAACACAGCCTTTTAAGGGCAGCGATTTATGTCTGTCTTGTTCATTGCTATATCCCGAGCGGTTCGCCCAGTGCTAGAACAGGAGCTCAATAGAAAGAAATGTGTTGAACAGATATGTGAATGAATAAACCTTCATCTAAATTTTCTCTGGGCTTTCATGTGGCCTGGCAGTCTAAGAACATTTAGAATCTGAACAGGATTCCTCGCCCGTGCATGTAGTTTGGCTTCTACTCCTCAGGAGCCTCCGCAGCCCCTTGTCCTTGATCCATGCCCACACTAGACATCCTCTTACAGCACGGTTCTGCCACGAGTCTCAACTCCTGTCCACCTTCCTCATTCCCACCAGAAGGCTCTTTTTATTTTATTTTTATTTATACATATATTTTTAATTATTTATTTATTTATTTTGCAGTTTTTGGCCAGGGCTAAGTTTGAACCCGCCACCTCCGGCATATGGGGCCGACGCCCTACTCCTTTGAGCCACAGGCGCCGCCCAGAAGGCTCTTTTTAAAGTGTTAGATCTGGTCCTATCACTTCTCTCTGGAAGAACCTAAGTTGCCTTTTGATGGTTTATCTCTCTAAGACTTGGTTGGATGCCAGCTCTCTGTCTAGTCAGATTCTTCCCACGTTACATGTGTATTCCAGTTTGGAGGCTTCTAGCTATTTTTTAAACCAGAAAATATACCTTTAAGTGGCTTAAGCAATGTAGAATTTCACTGTATCCTATGGAGTCCAGATTTGGAGTAGACCTCAAGTCTGATTTGACCCAATGGCTCCTGGTCCGTCTCCTCTGGTTCATTTCTGCATAGGTTTCATCTATATGCTCCTGGAAACAAAGCAGCTATAGTGCTGTTCTCACTTCTTCACTCAATGATGCCCAGAAAGGGAGAGACCAGTGTATCTTGAGGTTCTCGCTCTCTCTTTTTTGAAACAGAGCCTCACTCTGTCACCCTGGGTAGAGTGCCATGGCATCGTCATAGCTCACAGCAACCTTCCTCTTGCCTTGGCCTCCCAAGTAACTGGGACAACAGGAGCCTGTCACAATGCCTGGCTAATTGTTCTATTTTTAGTGGAGACAGGATCTCACTCTTGCTTAGGCTAGTCTCAAACTCCTGAGCTCAAGGGATCCACCCTCCCTGACTTCCCAGAGTGCTAGGATTACAAGTATGAGCTACTTTGCCCAGCCTCTTAAGGGTCATGAGCCCTTGTAGGAATTCCCTCTGGGCCTCCCTGGGCTGAGTTGTGTCATGTCCAATTCTTAAACCAATCTTTGTCTTTAGCAGAATGCCCTACCCTCATTGACCTACGTCTAGATTTCCAAATCAGGCACTGACACAGAGAATGAAATGTAATTGGTTTTTATCAGTCAGGCTCCACACTTTTTCTGCCTCCCTGGAGTTAAGGGGCAAACCCTCAAATGGCTCCCAGAATGGTGGGGAGGAGGAGGAAAGTGTGTTGAGGAGATAATACAATCTCTCTTGCAACATACCTCCTAGCATCCTGTACATTAGTCCTGCGAACAATGATCACAATCATTTATGAATGAGTAGGCTTTCACCTGCTAGGGAAGAAAAGAAAGACGTCTAATAGAGTTGAAACAGTCTAAAAAAATGTGACTTCTTAGGGTTTTTTACAAGTAGATCTTAGAGCCGTAGGGCCAGGAAGACTTTTTAGCAATTAGACTGAGTGGGTCAAATTGTAAACGACCTTGAGTGCTGCAATAAAGGGGTGTGTTATTCATTATCATTTAGTTATTTAATTGTTTAATTTTTCACACATTCATTGGTCTTCAGCTCCATGGACTGTGAAAATAAGGTGGTGAATGGAGGCACACATGCTCTCCGACATCACAGAAGTAGGGGGAGATATTGAACAGATAATTCTATAAATAGCTTAACTCTCTAGATGCCAGCTCCTCTCCAAGGCCTCCATCACTCCATTCTTCAGGGGGACTTTATATCTCCCTACTGTGAGCTCACAGGGTCCCTTAAGGTAGCTGCTACCATCCTGAGACACATCTGAGGGCACTGTTCTAAGGACATGCATTTGGTTATTTCAATCCCAAATAGCTCTGTGTGGCAAGCACTAGGATAGCACCCATTTAATGGAGAGGGTAATTTATCCTAAGAACCCAGAGCTTGTAAGTAATTGAGTTCAGTCCCCTCCAGATGCAGATTCTGACCCACCAAGTTCCCAAGTAGGTACCATCATTATCTCCATTTTATAAATAAGAAGTCAAGGCTGGGTGCAGTGGCTCAGGCCTATAATCCTAGCACTTTGGGAGGCCGAGGAGGGGAGGACTGTTTGAGCTATGGAGTTGGAGACTAGTCTGAGCAAAAGTGAGACCCCGTCTTTCCTAAAAATAGAAAAATTAGCCAGGCATCATGGCAGGCACCTATAGTCCTAACTACTCAGGAGGCTGAGGCAGAAGGATTGCTTCAGCCCAGGAATTTGAGGTTGCAGTGAGCTACGATGATGCACAGCTTTCTACCCAAGAATCTGTCCCCCCAAACAAACTCATACAAAAATGAGAATACAGAGGCTCAGCGGGTAGGATTTACCTGAGGCCAGAGAGTTTAAGGGCGGAACTCAAATGCAGGCAGATATTGCAGACTGCACTTCCCATCATTACCCCAAACCACCCCTACAGAGGCCTCTGTTGAGGCCCCAGTCATACTGTGTTGTGTTTAGTTATCTACATGCCTCTCTCCCTGCACCAAGTAAAGAAGCTTCTCGAGAGAAAAGACCAGATCTGGTCTGTTTCTTTAGCTCCAGCACCAGTTTGGCATGTAATCAACTATGCAAATGTTTGTTACATGAATCAAATGACTGACAAATAAATAAATACATAATTATTAGTGAAGCCCCCCGACACAGGGTATGGCGTACGATCAGGAAAAGCTTAGAAATATTCTCAGCAAACTGGGGATGTGTGTGAGCCTGTGTTTCTTCAGCCTCAGGAAGAAACAAAACACTTAAAAAGGAAGAAAGAAAGAAAATGGGGCGTAACAAGGATTCCAGGCTGGATTCCATAACGTCACCCTACATTGGATGTCTGGACTGGTAAACAAAGTCTCTCGTGACATGGGCCCTGGCCAGGCTGGCCACTTGGCCAGCGTGGGGATGGTGATTAAAGTGCGCTGCCCCAATGCTGGTCCCCAACCCAAGCTTTAGCCCAGACGCCTCTGCATTCAGCAGGTATCTCATCCAAGGGAAAACCAGGACAGGAAATCATGTTGCCATGGAGACCAGAGAGGCCCTTCCAGACACAGGGGAAAATAAACATGTTCTGGTTGGACTTAACCCCCACGAAGCCAGGGTGGCCTCTCCTCCTGGTCTGAGAGGTGCCTGTTTTCACTTGAAATGTCCAGTGGGCTCTTCTCCAAGGGCTGTCAGCACCAATGACTGAGTAGCCATTCCAACCCACGCAGTGTCCTTGGGGCAGTGTCAACCCAGGGCTGAAGGATGAAGCCATTTTGTGCTCAGACCCAAGACCTCCTCTGACTGGCTCCTTCACAGATGGGGGTTGAGTGCTCACGAGGTGCACCAGGCACGTTCCTACACATTAGATCTATTAACTCATTCGATCCTCATGACAACTCAATGAAAAAGACCTTGTTATTATTTTATCCATTATACTGACAAGACACGGAGGCACAGAGAGATGAAGTGACTCACCCAAGGTCACAGACAGTTAGTAGTGGCACCAGAATTTAAGGCACTTTAAAAGTACCTGTGCACCAGATCACTGCACTTAAGACTATAGTGTGGGCCAGGCATGGGGGCTCATACCTGTAATTGTAGCACACTGGGAAGTTGAGGCAGGAAGATTGCTTGAGGCCAGGAGCTTAAGACCAGCCTGGGCAACATAGCAAGACCCTATTTCTACTAAAAACATTTAAAAATTAGCTGAGTATGGTGATGTGTGCCTGTAGTCTTAGCTACGTGGGAGACTAAGGTGGGAGGATCACTTGAGCCCAGCAGTTTAAGGTTACAGCAAGCTACCATCTGGTCACAGCACTCCAGCCTGGACGACAGAGCAAGATCCTGTCTCAGAAAAAAGTAAAAAACAAAAAACAATACAGTATGACCTTGGGCAAGTTAATTAGTCTCTCACTGTTATATAAGCCATGCGTTGAAAGGATGTTGTGAAGTTCAATCTGATGCACATTTACTGAGCATTTACTGCACGCTAAGCCCTGTGTCTGGCCCCAGAAGCACAACGGGAAAGAAGACAGACACCGTCCCAGTATCACGAGGCTGGGGGATGGGCAGATCCTTTCAGGACAAAGGGAGGGGACTCTCTGGAAGCCCTGGGTTTGTGGAAGGAATTGATCCCTTGTGAGAAGTGGAAGAAGGCCAGAGGGGCTGAAGTTTCCAGGAGTATAGAGATAAGTATTAGAAATGGGATCCCATGGCGACCAGGGCAGATTTATCTTTAATTGGAAGAGGTGGGGTTTGCTCTGAGGCCTGACTCAGAGTGAATACGAAAGAAAGGCAAGCCTTGGGGTGCACTATTAGAAGTCCATCCTACCAGAAAAAGCCTAGACTAGGGTGTGGCCAACTACAGACTGAGCACTTAATCGAGCCCACTGCCTATTTTTATATGGCTGTCAAACTAAAATTGGCTTTATATTTTTAAATCTTTGACAACGAGTCAAAAGAAGAATGTATTTTGTGACAGGTAAAAATTATGTGAAATTCAAATTTCAGCCTCTCTTTTTCTTTCCTTTTTTCCCCCTGTTAAGTATACCCCAGTCAAAATTTCAGCATCTATAAATAAAGTTTTATTGACACATGCCATGCCCACTTCTTTATAGATTGTCTGTGGCTACTTTTGCACTACAGTGGCAGAGGTAGATAGTTGTGATAGAAGTATGTGGTCCACGAAGATGGAAGTATTCACTCTGGCCTGTACAGATATTGCTGAGGATTGGAAAAGCTACCTCCGGCTTTGGGGTACAGAATCTAATTGAGCAGAGGCTATATACTTCAGGACTTTTGGTGGGGAAGGGAGTTCAAGAAGCAGCAGTGCCTGTGAGTTAGTGTTGATGCTGATAACAATATCTTGCACGCAGGGCTCACTATGTCCTGGGCACGCTATATGTTTTAATTCATTAAGTCCTCAAAAAATCCTTCTAAGGGCTCAGCACCCATAGCACAGTAGTTATAGTGCCAGCCACATACACCGAGGGTGGCGGGTTCAAACCTGGTCTGGGCCTGCTAAACAACAATGACAAGTGTAACAACAATAACAACAAAAATAGCCGGGCGTTGTGGCAGGCGCCTGTAGTCCCAGTTACTAGGGAGGCTGAGGCAGGAGAATCGCTTAAGCCCAAGAGTTTGAGGTTGCTGTGATGCCACGGCACTCTACCAAGGACAACATAGTGAGACTCTGTCTCAAAAAAAAAAAAAAAAAATCCTTCTAAGGACTCTGATTATCTTTACAGATGGTGAAACTGAGATCAGAGACACTAAAAGCTAAAGAACTTGCCCAGATTTACTCAGCTAGTAAGTGACTGAGCCAGGATTTGAACTTGGGCACTTTGCCTCCAGAATTTGTGTTCCAGCACGTTGTTGGAGAACTGAGAGCTGTGAGTCTTCTGCTGAGCCATCCCTGAGCCACGTATCATAAAAACTGCAGGAAAGTCTTGTCCTACCACCAGAACTGTCCTGGGGAATTTTAATATTTGATAAAGTGTTTGCGCTACTCATCTTGTCTCCTTGTCTTTAGATCCAAGCCTCATATGACTGAAGAGCCCAGGGTTTTGGAGCTTCTACAGCTAGCTAGGTGTGTGAAATTAGGCAGTAAATTAATCTCTCTGAGGCTCAATTTGCCATTGGAAGGCAAGCAACTCTCCTGAAGGATTATTGTGAGAGTAAAATTCAATGATGAATTTATTGAGTGCTTCCAGGAAGTTGTTTGCTGTTTGCCCTGTGCTTTGGGAGGCCAAGAGTATAGAATGTTCCAGAGACACCCTTACACAGATGAGGTGGTGCATGCCTGTAATTCCTGCACTTTGGGAGGCAGGGCTGGGAGGATTCCTTGAAGGGCAGGAGTTCGAGAACAGCCTGGGCAATATAGTGAGACCTCCATCTCTATAAAAAATAAGAAATTTTAGCAGAGGGTGGCACTTGTGGCTCAGTGCACTGGCCCCACATACCACGGGTGGTGGGTTCAAACCCAGCCCCAGCCAAACTGCAACAAAAAATAGCTAGGTGTTGTGGCGGGCGCCTGTAGTCCCAGCTACTCGGGAGGCTGAGGCAAGAGAATCGCCTAAGCCCAAGAGCTGGAGGTTGCTGTGCACTGTGACATCACAGCACTCTATCAAGAGCAACAGAGTGAGACTCTGTCTCTAAAATAAATAAATAAATAAAAAAGAAAGTTTAGCAGAGCATGGTGTGTGCCTATAGTCCCAGCTACCTGGGAGGCTAAAGAAAGAGGATCACTTAAGCCCAGGGGTTTGAGGCTGCAGCGAGTTACGATTGTACCACTACATTCTACTCTGGTGACAGACTGTCCTAAGGGAGACTCTGTCTCTAAAATAATCCTACAACCAAAATCAAAACCCCAAAGGGCTCCCTTGCCCTCTGGCTTCCCATTGGTTTTCACTAATAGGGAGCCCCAGAAGGTGATTGGGGGAGGGAGGAGAGTGGGGTTGGGGTATTTACTCTCCAGCTTCTTGTCTGCGGTGTTCTGCTGCCTTAAAGTCACAGCTCCTGCCTTGGGGGCCCTCTCTATGTAGCTGTTCAGTCTCTGATTATCATGGTCATTTTTCCCTTTGGCCCCACAAGCCAAGGGTTGGTAACAGAGCCCATTGCAATGAGTCCCTGTGGATTCTGTGGTTTTCTGCCTTCACTTTGACAAGTGTCCCTCGATTAACTCCTCCTTTAATGACGCAGTTCTTTGTGGCTTCTCTTTCCTACTGGGACCCCAAGTGATACACTCTTTGTTTAAATTCATTTCCCAAGCATACCTGGTAGACACCATATATTCTGCCTAGTTTTACAAAACAGCTGCTGTCCAATTCTCCTATACAGTATTTATAGTTATGTCAGAGATGAATTCCATCCCACGCTGGAGAGGGTGTGGGGAGCATAGTGACGTTCACATACTGATGGGTAGGAATGTAAAATAGTGCAAGCTAAATGCGGAGGAGTTTGGCAACATGTTTCAAACTTTTAAAATATGCATCCCTTTTGACTCAGCGATTTCATCTTTAGGAATTCATCTCAAGGAAATAATTATAGTAGTGTGAAAAACAGTAAGGTACTATGGTAGAATGAAACTAGATGTCTATTTATCAGTAGTTGACTAGTTAAATTAGTTTACTCAACAGATAGTTTTCAAGTGCCTACCAAGCTTTAAATGTGGTTTTAACCCCTAAAGATAGAGCAGTAAACAAATCTGATAAAGTCCTGCTTTTTGTTTGTTTTTGTTTTTTTTGAGACAGTTTCACTTTGTAGCCCTGGGTAGAGTGCCATGGGGTCACAGCTCACAGAACCTCATACTCTTGGGCTCAAGCGATTCTCTTGCCTCAGTGTCCCAAGTAGCTGGGACTACAGGCACCCACCATAACGCCTAGTTATTTTTAGAGACGAGGTCTTGCTCTGGCTCAGGCTGGTCTCAAACCCCCAGCTCAGGCAATCCATCCGCTTTGGTTTCCCAGAGTGCTAGGATTATAGGCATGAGCCACTGAGCCAGGCCCTGAAGTCCTGTTTTCATTGAGCTTAAGTTTTAGCAGTTGAACTAATTATAACACATTTTTTTCTATAGATGTTCAAAAGCAACATTAGGCCTGACGTAGTGGCTCACACCTGTGGGAAGCCGAGGCAGGTGGATTGAGCTTAGGAGTTTGAGACCAGTCTGAACAAGAGTGAAACCCCATCTCTACTAAAAAAAAAAAAAAGAAAGAAAAATTAGCTGAGCATGGTGGTTCAGGCCTATAGTCCCAGCTGCTCAGGAGGCTGAGGCAAGAGGATAGCTTAAGCCCGAGAGTTGGAGGTTGCTGTGAGCTATAATGCCACAGCACTCTACGCAGAGCAACAGAATAAGACCCTGTCTCAACAAAACAAAACAAATCCCAAACAAAACAAAACATTAATAGAAAAATAAATCAGGTTACAGGGCGCCTGTGGCTCAAAGAGCAGGGCACCAGCCCCATATACCAGAGGTGGTGGGTTCAAACCCGGCCCCGGCCAAAAAAAAAAAGGAAAGAAATCAGGTTACAGAATAGTACATAAAGTAGAAGTTTTATGCCTGCTTCCTTCTTTTTGAAGTAATGTATTCTTTCCTTTTTTGAGAGAGAAAGAGTCTCACTAGCCCTCGAAGAGTGCCATAGCTTCACAGATCACCGCAACCTCTGATTCTTAGGCTTAAGCTATTCTCTTGCCTCAGCCTCCCAAATAGCTGAAAATACAGGCGTCCACCACAACGACTAGCTATTTTTTTGTTGTAGTTGTCATTGTTGTTTAGCAGGTCTGGGCCAGGTTTGAACTAGTCACTGAGCTATGGGCACCAAGCCAGAAGTAATACATTATTTTTTAATTACAAAAGTTATTTGTAAATATATTCTTGTATAAAAATTTCAAAAATTGTAGGCAAAGTTGAAGTCCTTTTCAGGCACTCCAAGGAAGTCCCTGCTATAGCTGATATGTTTACCTGAAGACTTATTTTCATGCATTTATGTGTAGCTATAGAAAACATACGATGTTAAGTTATATATATTTTTTACATGAATGATAAACTGCAATAAACATTGTTCTATACTTTGATATTTTTTCTTTTCTTTTTTGTTTTTTGAGACGGAGTCTTTCTCTGTTGCCCTGGGTAGAGTGCCATGGTGGTATCATAGCTCATAATCGCCTCAAACTCTTGGGCTTCAAGAGTTCCTCTTGCTTCAGCCTCCTGAGTAGCTGGGACTCCAGGCACCTGCCACAACACCCCGCTAGTTTTTTTCTCTAGTTGAGATAGGGTCTTGCTCTTGCTGAGGCTGGTCTTAAACTCCTGAGCTCAAGCAATCCACCCACCTTAGCCTCTCAAAGTACTGTGATTATAGACATGAGCCATCTTGCCTGACTTTGTACCTTAAGTTTTAAACTAATGTTTTAAAGGCCTTTTCATATTAGTACTTATACATTGACTTAGTGTCTCTTAACCTGTCCATAGTACTTTTTCTTTTGAGACAGGGTCTCACACTGTTGCCCAGTCTGGAATGCAGTGGCATGATCATAACTCACTGCAGCCTTACACTCCTAGGTTCACGTGACTCTCCTGCCTCAGTCTCCCGAGTACCTGAGATTACAGAAGTGTACCACCATGTCCCGCTAATTTTTCATAGAAGTGGGAGTCTTGCTTTGTGGTCCAGGCTCATCTCAAACTCCTGTCAAGTGATCCTCCTATGGCTGGTGCCCCGAATTGCTGGAATTACAGGCATGAGTCACTATGCTTGGCCATAATATTTCTTTTCTTTTTTTTTTTTTTTTTGAGGCAGAGTCTCAAGCTATCACCCTGGGTGGAGTGCCATGATGTCGCAGCTCACAGCAACCTCAAACTCTTGGGCTTAAGCAATTCTCTTGCCTCAGTAGCTGGGACCACAGGCACCTGCCGCAACACCCGGCTATTTTTTGATTATAGTTGTCATTGTTGTTCCACAGGCCCAGGTTGGATTCAAACCTGCCAGCTCTGGTGTATCTGGCCAGTGCCTCAGCCACTTGAGCTACAGGCACCGAGCCTGGCCATAATATTTCATAGTGTGGACTTAACACAGTTAATTTAGGCCACTGGAGGGTTTAGAGCTTACAGTTTGAAAGTGAACATTAGGGCCAGGCACTGTGAGCTGTGATGCCACAGCACACTCTCCCCAGGGCAAAGACTAAGGCTCTGTCCCTTAAAAAAAAGGAAACATTCGGTCATGTATTAGTTATCTATCTCCGCATGGTAAACTTCCCCAGAATTTAGCAGCTTAAAATAACAAATATTTATTATCTTAGAATTTCTCTGAAGTCCCCAGTCAACTTTGGTCTCATCTGATGTCTCAAGTTGAGGAGAATCTCCCCCCCCTTTTTTTTTTTTTTTTTAAATCAGGCCTGCAGCGTCATAGAAGAATCTACTTTGACTCTCACTCACATGATTGTTGGCAGACCTCCCTACTGGCTGTTGACTGGAAGGTTCTTCCTCAGATCCTTACCTCGTAGGCCTTTCCACAGGATCGCTCACAACACAGTAGCTGTCTTCCCTTGGAGAGAGTAAACAAGAGAGGGTGCAAAACAGGAGCCAGAGTCTTTTTATCACCTTATCCCATCACGTTGGACACACTCCGTTCATTAGTAGAGTCTTACTCCATCTAGCCCACACTCCCGGGTGGAGACTCTACAAGGGCATGGATATCAGAAACAAGAACCACCAGGACCCATCTCGGAGGACACCTACCATGGAAAAGATAATCCAGCAACCACACCGACAAAAGATCTGAAGAGATATAAAGAGGAAGCACCAAGTTCAAGGCAGGAGCAGATAGAAGAGTCATTCATGAACTCAACAGATACATACTAAGTACATACCGTGTGCCCCCAGCACTATTCTAGGTACTGGGGAGAAAAAGGCGAACAAGACAGAGAAAGGTCAAGCCCTCCTAGGGTTTACCATAGAGCAGAGACAAGACAAGGCACCTAGAGGTGAGACATAGACAGTGGCCATGCAATTCAAGAGCTGCTGGGCGGTACCTGTGGCTCAACGAGTAGGGCGCTGGCCCCATATGCCAGGGGTGGCGGGTTCAAACCCAGCCCCAGCCAAAAACCGCAAAAAAAAAAACCCAAAGAGCTGCTCCACGGGTGACTTGACATGACCTGCGGGTGACTGGATGCAGTGAGTGAAGGGAAGGGAGTAATTTGCAATGAACTCCCATGTTTCCAGTTTGGGCAGCTGGTGGATTCTGGTACGTTTCCCTGAGAGGAAGAAAACTGGAGGGGGAATAATAGACCTAAGGAGGGATAATAAGCCCAGTGCTACACATGGTGAATTTAAGGAACCTGTGGGACAACCAGGTGATGGTCAGGAGGTGACTGTACCCCAATCAAGGAGCTCAGACATGATGCCTGAACTGGAGATGGGCAATAAGCAGTCGGTGGTGCCGTGGCGGCCGTGAAAGCCGTAGCAGAGGATGTAAAGAGAAAAGAAGGCTGGTGGGACTGTGGAGAACAGAAATTCACAGGGGTGAGAAAAAGGAAAGAGGAAAGATAATGGAACAGTCAGAGAGACAGAATGGGGATGTTTTGGTTCTGCAGGGGGAGAGAAATTGGAAGGGAAAAAATGATCAGCTATTCAAACAGTCAAGAAATCAAGAATCCTCCCTTGGTGCAAAAAAGAGGTCATCGGTGACCTTGAAGAGAACGTTTTTTTTTTTTGTTTGTTTTGGGGGGTATTTTTTGTTTTTTAGGCAGAGTTTCTGTTTTTTCACCCTGGGTAGAGTGCTGTGCCATCGTAGCTCACATCATCCTCAAACTCCTGGGCTCAAGAGATTCTCTTGCCTTAGCCTCCCACGTAGCTGGGACTACAGGTGCCCGCCACAATGCCTAGCTATTTGGAGTGGGATCGTGCTCTTGTTCAGGCTGTCCTCAAACCTGTGAGCTCAAGCAATCCACCAGCCGCGGCCTCCCAGAGTACTGGGATTACAGGCGTGAGCCACCTTGCCTAGCCATAAGAACAGTTTTGGAAGTGGGACTGGGCGAGGTGGCTCACGTCTGTAATCCTAGCACTCTGGGAGGCTGAGCAAAGGAGTCTGAGACCAGCCTGAGTAAAAGCAAGACTCCATCCATCTCTACTAAAAATAGAAAAATTAGCCAGGCATCATGATGGCTATAATTTCAGCTACTATAATAGTATAATTATAGTATTATTATATAGGTATAATTATATACTTATAATCTCAGCTACTAGGGGAAGCTAAGGCAAGAAGATCTCTTGAGCTCAAGACTTTGAGGTTGCTGTGAGCTATGACACCATAGCACTCTTTCCAGGGCAACACAGTAAGGCTCTGTCTCAAAAAACAAACAAACAAATAAAACCCCTCAAAAACCTCAGTTTCAGAAGTGGGTGTGGAGAGTGTGTTGGGGAGAAGGAAGAGAAGTGCTGGAGACTTGAGGAAAGTCGAAACAGTGAGTCCAAGTCATTCTTGATCCTCTTACTCTGTTGGCACATATATGAATTCTGAGACATTATCTGAATTAAATGTCCATCCAGGAAATTATTTTAGTCTCTGGGAGGCTGCCAGCCCTTCTTTTTTCATTCAGTTTTAATGCATTGGTCGGGAATAGTTTCATTAGGCAAGATAAACAGGATTGCTTGGGACAAGTGGGGAAAAGGTAGGAAGAAAAGCAGAGGGGCACATCTGATGGCCTCTGTCACTGTGACAGAACAGCATGGGTCTTCAGGAGTGCAAAGGATGAGGAGAAATGAATTCTCAGCTCCCATGTGGTACTCAGTATCTCATAGCTAAAATATATCCTCTTTTACATACAGGATATCCTTTTCTTCAAGCTAAAACACATCCATATCCTTCAGCAACCTGAAATATTAGGAAATTCAGACATTCAGCAGGAAGAACCATAGCTTTTCTTATGCAAAAATCCCTTTTTGTATTTGTCTTGCAATTCAAATATGTTCTCTCTGTCCATCCTAGGCCCTGGACCTCTTTAACTTCTTTCCCCTTTGAAATCAGAAATTGCATGAAGTTGGTGGTATTGGTCGGAGAATCTGGGCGGCTTGACTGAGAGGTTACTTTGGTAGCCTTTCCATAGTCTTTCCCATGATTTCTTTTTTAGACAGGGTCTCCCTCTAAGACCTAGTCTGTAGTGCAGTGGTGTCATCATAGCTCACTGCAGCCGCAAACTCCTGGGGGGTTCAAGTGATTCTCCTGCCTCAGCCTCCCAAGCAGCTGGGCCTAGGGCTACAGGAGCGTATGACATGTATGGTTAATTTTTTTTCTATTTTTAGTAGAGTGAGGGGAAGCGGGGGTTGCGTCTTGCTTTTGCTCAGGCTGGTCTGTAATTCCTGAATTCAGCAATCCTCCTGCCTCTGTCTCCCAGAGTGCTAGGATTACAGGCGTTAGCCACCAAGCTTGACCTCTTATGCTATTTTTAAAAAGCCTTTACCTCACATGTTTGTTCAGATTAAGACCAAGATGTGTGTCTTGGGGGCAGGGGCCAGTGTTTTAAAAGAATAAAACATGCTAAAAAGGATTACCTTACAGAGCCTCGCTGCAGCAAAACATTTAAGAATTTGCTTTCTTGGACGGTGCCTGTAGTTCAGTGGCTAAAACAACAATGACAACTGCAACTAAAAGAATAGGTGGGTGTTGTGGCGGGCACCTGTAGTCCCAGCTACTTAGGCTGAGGCTTAAGAGAATCACTTAAGCCCAAGAGTTTGAGGTTGCTGTAAACTGTGACACTACAGCACTCTACGGAGGGTGACAGCTTGAGACTCTGTCTCCAAAAAAAAAAAAAAAAAAAAAAAAAAATGTACTTTCTTTTATGTGTGACTATTGCAGTGAAGAGGAAAAGATGTATCATTTTCACTTGAAATCTAGACTCTGGTACTTGCAAAGTCCCTTTCCAGTTAGTCTCCCAGATTGTTAATGCCTCCCTGGCAAACTGGCAACTTACTATTTGTGAGTGAGCCTCCGAAATCATTTAATATTGTTTTGTTTTTGAATCACACATTAGAAATAAAAAGTAGACCATTCATAAAACATTAGCATTTGATTTGAATTGGCCTGAAAAGAGGCATCCAGGACTGAGAAATTTTTGAACCAGTTTGCCATTGTTATTTTCATTTTAATGTCCCTCTAAATAATCACATCCAAACAGCTGTTTTGCTTTCATTTTCAGCCTGCTTCTCTCCCCAACTTTTTTTCATTTTATTTATACATGTTCAGAGATTGACTTGCAATTAGGACCAGAAAACGGTAAATTTCCAAAATGTTATTGGCAATAAAAATGATTTGTAAAATGTAGATTTTACTTCTTGGGAGGGATTCATGATAAGGTTGAATTCTCATTTTCTAATCAGACTGTTGACCAAGGGAGATGCTTCCAGGGCTGATGTGACAATCCCTCAACCAGACTTTTATCATCTATAACAGTGCGCCCCCTAAGGGTCTTTGGTTTTTGTGTACCGCCCCCATCCCCGTGATAATGATTCTGGGGGATGAACCATTGCTGTGTTGTATCATTAATTTCATTCATTCATTCATTTTGAGACAGAATCTCACACTGTTGCCCCTGGCTAGAGAGGCGCTTTAGTCAATAAACTAAAGAACCAAACTGTTTTGCTGCAAAAACAGTTTGAGACAGAATCTCACTCTGTTGCCCCTGGCTACAGTGCCTGGTGTCATAACTCACAGCAATCTCAAACTCCTGTGCTTAAGGGATCCTCCCACCTTAGCCTCCCCACTAGCTGGGACTACAGGCACCTGCCACAATGCCTGGCTAGTTTTTCTTTTTTTCTTTTTTTTTTGCCGTTTTTGGCCAGGACTAGGTTTAAACCCACCACCTCGGCATGTGGGGCCAGTGCCCTACTCCTTTGAGCCACAGGTGTCGCCCTAGTTTTTCTATTTTTAGTAGAGACAGGGTCTTGCTCTTGCTCATGCTGGTTTTGAACTCCTGAGCTCAAGCAATTCTCCTGCGTCAGCCTCCCAAAGTGCTAGGATTACAGGTATAAGTCACCTCGCCCAGCCAATACCATTAATTTTAGCTTTAAGATTCACATTGCCAGTTCTTTTTTTTTTCTTGAGACAGAGTCTCACTATGTTGCCCTTGGTAAAGTGCCGTAGCATTATAGCTCACAGCAACCTCTAACTCTTGGGCTTAAGCGATTCTCTTGCCTCAGCCTCCCAAGTAGCTGGGACTGTAAGTTCCTGCCACAATGCCCAGCTATTTTTTGGTTGCAGTTGTCATTGTTGTTTAGCAGTCCCAGCTTGGGCTCAAATCCACCAGACTTGGTGTATGTGGCCGGCGCCCTACTCACTAAGCTACGGGAGCTGAGCCCACATTTCCAGTTCTTTCCAACCACAATGAACTCAGAAGTTCCATGATCATTTTCTTCTATTATTTTTTTACTTATTTCCCAAGTTCTTCCTTTGTTGCACGGATATAACTTTCTCTTATGTCATTTCTGCTTTTCCTGTTTCCAATGACATTTTTTATTATGTTAACAAGTCCACAAAATTTCTTTTGTGTCCACTTCTTCACCCCCCCCCCACTCTGGGCCTATTAACTACTCTTTTATCTCACTGAGCACAGACCATTTTTCAAATGTGCTGTCTTCTTTGTAGTAAATCTTTGTTTCAATAGAAACATTTTCATCTGAGCTTCTTTCTTCTTTATAATTCATCTCATGCTATTAAATACATATATTTTTTGAGACAGAGTCTCACTATGTCATCCTTGGTAGAGTGCTGTGGCATCACAGCTCACAGCAACCTCAAGCACTTGGGCTTAAGTGATTCTTTTGCCTCAGTCTCCCAAGTAGCTAGGACTACAGGCGCCCACCACAACGCCAGCTATTTTTGTTGTTGTTGTTGTTGTAGTTGTTTAGCAGGCCCGGGCCAAGTTCGAACCCTCCAACCCCAGAGTATGTGCCCAGTGCCCTAACCTCTGAACTACGGGTGCCAAGCCTTAAATATTTTTATAAGTCCTATTTTTTATTAATTGATAATCTATGAGTTTAATTTATGGATCTACATAGGTGTTGGCAGATGGCTTTAAGGTTGAGGAGTTGCTTCAACCAGTATTTGGAGCAAGAGAGGAAAGTGGCAATAGGTACAGGTCACTACCCTGCTCCTATAGCAAATTTTAGACTAGACCTTACCTGATTTCATTCAGAGACCCCTGAAAGGTCATGCTGGGGTATCAGCAGTTGTCAAAGTTTCACAGGTAATTCTAACACGTAACTAGAGTTAGAACCTCTGTTTAGCTCCTGGCTTATTCAGGATCAATTAGAAACTAAAAACACCCAGCAAAGCTGGCAACATGGTACTGAATTTTGGGCAACACCCAGATAAAACAATGAAGACAGCTTGTTAAGTTCAAGTCTCTTATAATTTTGTTTAATAGCCTTTCAGGCTTGTTAAGTCTAGTGTTGAAAGTAAATCTTGGACATGGTGCTTTTAAGAAATACTCCTAATGATAATGTTGCTAATGTTGACGGTTTTTATTTTATCTTTTCTTTTCTTTCTTTTTTTTTTTTTTTGAGATAGAGCCTCAAGCTGTCACCCTGGGTAGAGTGTGATTGCATCACAGCTCACAGCAACCTCAAACTCTTGGGCTTAAGAGACTGCCTTGCCTCAGCCTCTCAAGTAGCTGTGACTACAGGCACCTGCCACAAAGCCCTGCTAATATTTTTTGGTTGTAGTTGTCCTGTTGTCTAGCAGGCCCAGCTGGGGCTTGATCCTGCCAGCTTTGGTGTATGTGGCCGGCAGTGTAACCACTGTGCTATGGATGGCGAGCCTGATGTAGACATTTTGATGTTGGTGATTTTATTTTCTTTTTCCACAGAACCGTAGCTCAGAGGAATTTTTTTTCTTTCTTTGAGACAGAACCTCCCTCTGTCACTCTGGGTAGAGTGTTGTGGCATCTTAGCTCAGAGTGACCTCAAACTCTTGGACTCAAGCAATCCTCTTACCTCAGTCTCCCAAGTAGCTGGGACTACAGCCACCTGCCATGATGCCAAACTAAGTTTTTCTAGTTTTAGTTGAGTCAGGGTCATGCTGTTGCTCAGGTCTCAAACTCCTGAGCTCAGGCAATCCACCCACCTCAGCCTCCCTGAGTGCTAGGATTACAGGCATAAGCCACTGCTCCTGGCCAATATTGATTTTTCTTTTTTTTGAGACACAGTCTTACTTTGTCCCCCTCGGTAGAGTGCCATGGCGTCAGAGCTCACAGCAACCTCAAACGCTTGGGCCGAAGTGGTTCTCTCGCCTCAGCCTCCCAGGTAGTTGGGATTACAAGGGCCTGCCACAGTGCCTGGCTATTTTTTAGAAAGAGGGTCTCGCTCTGGCTCAGGCTGGTCTTGAACTTGTGAGCTCAGGCAATCCACCCACCTTGGCCTGCCAGAGTGCTGGGATTACAGGTGTGAGCCACTTTGCCAAGCCCAACATTGATATTTTTGCAGAGTCCAGGCCAGTTTTCTCATAGTGTGCTCCACATTTTGGATTTGTATGATTGTTTCCTCAGTGTGTTTTCTAGGCCTCAGATTCCCATCTGTGAAATGGGTATAGTGATAGTACTTGGCTTCTAACTACTACCTACTACTACGTAGTCAATGTGAGAATTGCATGTAAAGCACTTGGTACGGCATCCAGCACACCAGGAGTGCTCAGTAAATGGTGCTGCTGTCACTTGGGTGATTATGACCGTGATGATTATCCTCATCACCATGCCATCATCACATCCCAGAGGCCGTCAAGCTTCATTGGCACATGGACTTCTGATTCTTTCCTTGTCCCTCTGGGATGTCTTATGCCCCTTTTCTCTCTGTCCTAGAGAATGTCATTGATGAATTTTAACCCAAATGAGTGTCTTAGCCCCTCTAAGAACTGGAGTTCAGCCTTCCCCATCCTCCTAAGGACCACCTCTTTTTTCAGAATCACAATTTTATCAATCCAAATGGCTTCGACAACAGTGAGGCATTAACCATTAACTGGTGTCATGTCCGCCCGGGGAGGAAGGGGGTGCTTCGTCATTGTCGGTGCTGGTGGTGACCTTGGGGCTGAGGCTGTTGGTGAGGCAGCTGCTGCAGTGCTGCTGGAGGGATGCTGGGGAAAGAAGATTGGCTGGCGAGGAAGGTGAGGAATGTGCTGCCAGAAGACTGGGCTCACAGCCAGACGCTAATTACAATGGCCTGGGGGTGCTGGTACCCCTGTCAGCATCATCTAAGGAAGTGTGGGGGCTGGTGAGGGTGGAGGAAGCGAGAGAAACGGGCAAGGTGAGAGGGGCTGACAGGTTGGAGAAATCCACTTGTTCCCCTAGGGTCCACCCTCCCTTCAGACCCAAGCTGTCTGGGAGAAATTGTGGCTGTCACCATAGCAACAGCAGCAGCTGATGCGTGATGCACAGTGTCTTTATTAGAGAACCTCGGTCAAGCTTGTGCCAGTATTTTTCCATCTGAATCTCATTTCTTCAGTGAAATGAGAGAGACTAGAGGCTGGAGATGGCATGGGTGGGGCTGAGGGGGTGTTTGGAGATGGAGTAGAGACGGGAGAGTTCTCAGATATTCTACTGAATTTGGGGGGAATGTAGAGTGAAGAGAAGCAGATTTTTACATTACCAAGACATGATTTAAATATTCAGACTGCTTCAGGATTCCCCTAAATTATACATCAGTTGCTGAAGCAGCATTCCTGTTGCCTTCAGAAAGGTACAGAGCGTTGCATGCTGGAGACCCTTGTGGGCAGTGTTGTTTCTGGGGTCCTTAAGAACACTAAGCGGGAGTCAGACCACTCCTAATTCCCACCTCCATGGCCTTGGGAATATCACTTTACCTCATGAAGCCTCAGGGTCCGCATCTGTACAATGGAGGCAGTGAGAGTAGCTGCCTCACTGGTTGAGATGAGCCCAACATGAGCAGGTGCGTATAGAATTGAACCCAGCACTGAGCCCAATTAGGTGTTCAATAAACAGTTGCTACTATTACTACTAGGAACATTTGTACTATTACTACAACAACTACTGCCATTTCTATGGCTGCTACTGTGTCTATTATTAATCTCATAACTTCTACAACCCCTCCTCCTGATAGCAGTGTGGGGATAACACAATGGAGCAGAGGACAGAATTATGAATCACTAGAGACTCACTCCTCTCCCATAAATGGTACTGGAGTGCTTGAATTTGACAGCACTTTTGTTAAGAGCTGGGATCAAAGGCCGGGAAGACACAGGCACTGTCCTTGTGGATTGTGAAACTCATATTAGACAAAAGCATGACTCAACCGATGCCTAGGGAACCCTATAGAGGCGTAGGATATTGTAAAATATAAATTCGGTCTTTGTCCCCATTTCCTGGCATACAACTCCTAAAATCCCTGGAATCTCCAAAAATGAAGTCTTTGTGTGCTCATGATCGACTGATGGCTTCAGGATAGTTCTGGTCACCAGAAAGACCAAGGCAGGATTAGAGGGTTTGGACTTTTAGCCCTACCCCCAACCTCTGGGGAGGGGGAAGGGCTGAAGGTTAAGTTGATTACCAATGGCTAAATCAATCATGCCCATGTAATGAATCTTCCATTAAAAACCCAAAGGACAGGAAGGTTCAAAGGCCTTCAGATAGCCGAGACCATGGAGGTTCTGGGAGGGTGGTGCACCTGGGGCAGGCATGGAAGCTCCCCTCTTCCTACATGCCCTGCCCTTCATATCTCTTCATCTCTGTATCCTATGTAATATCTGTATAATAAACCAGTTCTGACTCCTGTAGACTGCTGTAGCAAATTAATTGAATTCACAGATGGGGTTGTAGGAATTCCAATTTGAAGCTGGTCCATCAAAAGTTCCCGAGGCCCAGACTGGTGTCTGATAATGGAGGATTTCTTTTTTTTTCTTTTCTTTTCTTTTTTTTTTTTTTTTGCAGTTTTGGCCAGGGCTGGGCTTGAACTCGCCACCCCTGGTATATGGGGCTGGTGCCCTACTCCTTGAGTCACAGGTGCCATCCCAACAATGGAGGATTTCTGATGGTCAGGTATGGGCCCAACACTTCAGCACCACCCCAGAGTTCGGTGGCCTTTGTGAGGCCTTATCAAAGATCTTAAAGACATCTGTACTCTTTAATTAAGCAATTTCATGTAGTCAGAACCTGTAGTTCAGTGGGTAGGACGCCAACCACATACACTGAGGCAGGTGGATTGGAACCCAGCCCGGGCCTGCCAAACAACAATGACAACTATAACCAAAAAATAGCTGGGCGTTGTGGCGGGTGCCTGTAGTCCCAGCTATTTGGGAGGCTGAGGCAAGAGAATCTCTTGAGCCCAAGAGTTTGAGGTTGCTGTGAGCTGTGATGCCATGGCACTCTATCCAGGGCAATGTAGTGAGACTCTGTCTCAAAGAAAAAAAACGAGATTGGAGGATGGTGGCCAAGTAAGTTGGAATCCACTGACAAGGCCCTGAAAACAGATGGTGCTGAAGACTTGGGCCCATTCCTGGCCATCAGAAATAAAAAAAAAAAGAGAGAGAGAGAGACTGGCAAGTCCTAAGAGAGATGTTAAAGACACACTAGCAGGAAATGAAACCTTCTTGTGTCATCAGCTAAAAAGCAGCTGAAGAATGATGTTCTCACAATGTAATTCAGTGATACCTAAAGTTGCTGCTGGCCTTGATCAAGAGCACATAATTACCTCCTCTCAGATGGGTGAGGGGAGGCTGGGCAAGATGTGGGCCTTGAAGCAGACTGCATCTCAGCTGCATCTAATTGTTCAGGTGGCCAAGGAGTCAGTGGACATCCCAGATGGAAGGCACAACGTTGGTGACAGAAACGGAGATGAGAACGACGCCACCTTCAGGCTACTTCAAGTAGTTCAGAGTCGCTGAAGCCCAGGGGGAGTGAGTGGGATAGGTGGACCAGAAGGCTTCATTAACTGCACTACTTCACCGAGCAAAGAGCAACCACTGAAATATATGAAAGAGTAGACTATCACAATAGTAATAATAGCTATTGTGGTTGTCATGTGTGGCCAGGGTTGAAAAACAATGCTTTAGAAAAAGTAGTATGACAATGAGTCATACAAAGAAACAGTGAGATGATGTTTTAAAAGCTACTTCCCCTCCTTCCCATCAGAACAGCCTCCCTGTCCCAAGTCTTGGCCCCGCATCAGAACCTGGCTGCAGCCTTCCCTGTGAGTCTCGACAGGCACCTGCCTTACTTCCCTTTGCTTCTGTCTCTACTTATGTTTTCCACTCCCTTTGCCTCAATCAAACACTTGTTCTCTAACTCAAAATTTTACCTGCTCACAGACTTCCGTAAGACCTGCCTTTACAGAAAGATTTTTCACATTTTTTTATAGTTTTTTTTTTTTCTAAATATTTGTGGAATATGGGCAGGGCACTCTGTACACAAGATTATTTTGACCTCTTCCTTTACTTTTATTTACCCTTCTGTTCACTAAGTGATTAACTCAGAAGGCCTGGGATGGTCAAACCCTGTGCCTTTCTTTTATTTATTTATTGATTTTTTGCAGTTTTTGGCCGGGGCTGGGTTTGAACCCACCACCTCCAGTATATGGGGCCGGCACCCTACTCCTTTAAGCCACAGGTGCCGCCCCAAACCCTGTGCCTTTCACAGAATGGACAGGGAGAAAACCTCTAAGCCCTTGGAATACCCTGCCTGAGAAGAGTGTCTCTATACATCTGGACCATTCCATGCTAACAGAATAATTTGTGATGGGGGCCTTGGGTCATGCTGCATCAATCTGACCTCTGGAGGGGCTAGACACTGGGTAACTGATCCCCAATAAAAACTATGGACACTAAGGCTCAAGTGAACTTCCCTGGTTGGCAATACTCGGGGTGTATTGTCACACATTGGTGTCACACAATCTGTATGACTCTACCAGGAGAGCATAACTGGAAGCTCATGCCTGGACTCTGCCCTAGGCATCCTTTTCCTTTGCTGATTTTAATCTGTATCCTTTCACTCTAACAGATCATAACTAAGCACAACAGCTTTTTGATTTTTGTGAGACTTCTCAGCAAGTCACTAAACCATGCCTGGGGACTCCCTAACACATCTTCCCACTCCCTCCTCTCTCTTTTCACTTCCCCTGGAGTAAACTAAAAGAATCTTCTTCTTTGTCTCTTATAAGGCAGTTCTGACCGTATTCAGATCATTTGTGATCTCATATCCTCTTCTAAGTAGCTCATCAAGAAATTTCTTTTAAATGTATTCAGTGTTCTCCACGGAGGGGATGCTGGTGAAAACTATTTTCTCCGGCTGATTATTATACTTTGCAGATACTGCAGAGCAAGCATATATACGAGTGTAGATGATATGTGGATACAGACACATACACTCATGCTCAGACTCAGGCCTTTACCACAACCAGAACCGGCAGTTACTTTATTGCTAGAATCTAGGAATCATTTCTACATCCTATAAAGCCAATGAAAGCAGAATGAAAACTATGCCCAGCAGCATGCCTATGCTTGGCTTCTCTGCAAATAAGATAGAGGGCCCTTAACCACCCACTCACATTGCTAATGGTTCCATAGATGTACCATGATTTTCCCAGCAAGTCCTCTTACGGGAATTGGGTTTTTCTAACTTTTTTGCTTTTCCAACCAAAGTATCAATAATAATTATTGCACAGTAACTGTCAGGATCTTCTATAATTATATTACATTTCTATACATGGAATTTCTTAATTAAAGAGTACAGATATTTTTAACATCTTTGATAAGGCTGGATGCAAGTGGCTCATGCCTATACTCCTGGCTCTCTGGGAGGCTGAGGTGGGTGGATTGCCTGAGCTCTGGAGTTCGAGACCAGCTTGAGCAAGAGCAAGACCCTGTCTCTAAAAAAATAGTTGGGTGCTGTGGTGGTTTGTGGCAGATGCCTGTAATCCCAGCTACTTGAGAGGCTGAGGCAAGGGGATCACTTATACCCAAGAGTTTGAGGTTGCTGTGAGTTATGATGACACTGCACTCTACCAAGGGTGACAAAGTGAGATTCTGTCTCAAAAAAAAAAAAAAAAAGATCTTTGATAGATCTACTCTACCATTTCCGTAAAACAGAACACAATCTTTATCTCTTTTCTTGTCACATTGAGCATTAATTACTCACTCTATTAATTAATTAGCTGCGTTAGCAACAAGAGCATGGTTAGATAAATTATGACACATTTATACTACAGAATAATACACTATAAAGAATGGGGGAATTTGGGGACAAAAGGTGGAAAGAAGCAAAAAGACTGGCTTCTCCTATCCCAATACACTGAAATGAACAGAAAACTGACAAACTCCAGATTTGAAAGCAAAACTCATCTGAGGGCATTCAGAAGAAGAAAGATGTATTTATGACCCCATGTTATGGCTTTAAAGTGTGAACAGAAGAAATACAAATACAGACACTTTAAGCAATCAACGCATAGCTTCTACCCTGGACTCCAAAAGATAAAAAGGGAGGTGAGGAATGGGTAGAAGGAAAAGGGTGAAAATCCTACAAATCTCAGCAATATCCCCTAATTTAGACAGAAGCTAAGTGGGGGGCTGAGCTTGCCGCCAGGGGAAGGATTCCCCGCCCTGGAGGGGTAGCGCCTCGCTGATGTCCTCCCAGAGAGCTGAGAAATGGCTAGGGCTGGGCACTGTTTCCCCTGGATGGCAGGAAAGCTGTAGGTTGGTCTGAACCACGCTGCTCTCATCACTTCCTGACACAGGAGGGATTAGGTACACAGCAGACAATCAAGAAAATGAATCAGATTGTGTACTGAGGACAGGCGTGGCAGCAGAGGCACCCATGTTCCTCCTTCCTGCCCTGGCGAAGAGGGGAGCTGCGGAGTTGCTGGGAGAAGTTGGACAAGGGAATCATCAAAGTGGAGCAGATGCTGCGATGATGTGCTTGTCCACAACCACAGGGATCAGCCTCTAGCAACATGGTTGCTCACAGGCTTAGTTTAGCTCTTTCTCCTTTGCTGCCTGCCCTCTCCCCAGTGCAAAAATAGACAAATCCAAAACCCAGCAAGTGCATCATTTTTAAAAATTTTACTAAGTCGGGCGGCGCCTGTGGCTCAGTGAGTAGGGCGCCGGCCCCATATACCAAGGGTGGCAGGTTTGAACCCAGCCCTGGCCAAAGTGCAACAAAAAATAGCCGGGTGTTGTGGTGGGCGCCTCTAGTCCCAGCTACTCAGGAGGCTGAGGCAAGAGAATCACCTAAGTCCAAGAGCTGGATGTTGATGGGAACTGTGACACCATAGCACTCTACCAAGGGTGGCAAAGTAAGACTCGGTCTCTAAAAAAAAAAAAAAAATTAAAAATAAGTAAATAAATAAAAATTTTACTAAGTCCATAGGTACTTTCTACAATTAACAAATCTGGAAATAGCGATTTAGAAATATTATCTGAACATACAAAGGCAACTTAAAAATATTCAGCTGAAAATGATGAGAGACAGGGAGACACAGAGAAAAGCAAAGCTGAGCAAGTGTAGTGTTTATATCAAATTGCAGAAAACACAGGAAATATTAAAAAACAGACAATATAAGACAAGTGAGTTAAGACAAATCACATTATTTATTTTAATAAATGTATGTGGGGTTAAAAAAAAAAAGTAACTTAAAGAGAAAGACTTTCAGATCTAAAAAAGCAAAATATGATGTTTGGTTAAAAACAAAAGAATGGGCTGGGAGGCTGTGTATGCCAGCCACATACACCTGAGCTGGTGGGTGCAAATCCAGCCTGGGCCCACCAAACAACAGTGACAGCTGCAACAACAACAACAAAAAACAGCTGGGCGTGGTGGTGGGCGCCTGTAGTCCCAGCTACTTGGGAGGCAGAGGCAGGAGAATTGCTTAAGCCCAGGAGGTTGAGTTTGCTGTGAGCAGTGATGCCACAGCACTCTACCCAGGGCAACAGCTTGAGGCTCTGTCACAAAAAAAAAAAAAAAAACAAAAAAAAACAAAAAAAAGAATGTGCCAAACAATTTCTCATGGAGATTGCAATTAGAGTATAAACAAAGACATACCAGGTAAAGGTTAACAGAAAGAAAGGTAGGTTCATGATATTAATATTCTGATATGACAATGTTGAATCCAAGGTTAGAGGAGACAACCAAGACAAACGGGGGCATTTGATGATGGTAAAGGGCCCTTACAGACAGGCCAAGGCTTCAGTGGTTTGAGGGCAGGATAGAAGACAGCATCAGAATAATCAGAGGATCAACTTTCAACAAACAACGAAGGCTAACACTCCACTGTGACTCACCTTGCCCAGCCCATGGGAGAGAATAGATAAAGAAATGGAAAATAAAGATCTAGAGGTTCTGAATGTACATTCAATAAGGCTGTCTTTGTATCAAATTGTCTTTTAGTATCAAATTCTATACATTGATAATAGAGCATATATCTTGTATTCCATACTGTGGAATTTTTACAGTAATGAATGATATATCAGATCATGAAGAAAATCTTAACACATTTCAAAACAGAAACAGTACAGACCGCTTTCTAATCATAATACAAGAAGACTTGAAATTAGCAACAAAATTAGAAAGGAAAAACCTACTGTCCACCTGGTAAGAAGGAAGGGCAAACTGGGGGCAGGAGAGAGAGAGAAAGAGAGAATGAGACACAGAGATAGACAGAGTGAGAGACAGAGACACAGAGAGAGATAGAGGCACCCCAAAGTTAGATGACCTAACTGTTGAGAATGCAAAATATAGGCTTTTATTGAAATACATTTCTTTCTAAAAACCTGTTACAAAGATGTCTATGTGCCAGTTTTATAAAGTTAAGTTAAATATGTAATTTTATTAATTCCTTTTTACCATAGAACTATGTTTTTGGTCCAAGTCTAATAACTAAGTAGACTTCTTAGTTATAAGAGTCAAGGAGACTTCTTAAATTAAGAGATTGGTTTTAGCCAGGCAAGGTGGCTCGCACCTGTAATCCTAGCACTCTGAGAGGCTGAGATGGGTAGATTGCTGGAACTTACGAGTTCAAGACCAGCCTCAGCAAGATCAAGACCCCCATCTCTAAGAAATAGCCGGGTGTTGTGGTGGGTGCCTATAGTCCCAGCTACTTGGGAGGCTGAGGCAAGAGGATCACGAGCCCAAGAGTTTGAGATTGCTGTGAGCTGTGACACCATTGCACTCTACCAAGAAGGACAAAGTGAGACCCTGTCTCAAAAAAAAAAAAAGATCGGTTTTAATAGTACCAAGCTTACAACTGTGAAGGTTTGATAAAGGAAATGACATTTCTCTACCATGGTTGTTGCAACGAATTTTGCTTGTTTCTTCAATATTCTAAGCTGCATTTATCATGAAGGTGAATTGTTCTTACTGATTTAGATAAAATTAACTCAGCCAACATATGAACTAGGCATATTCTCTTGGAGTCAGAAACCACTCTTGAAAGACTCTTCTCCTTACCTAAGTCATATCATAAAAATAAATGGTCATTACAGTGGAAATAGTTCAAAACCAAAGCAAAATTTCATTTTCTTTGACAATATTACTTTTTTCTGTCAGTGCTTTGTGTGTGTGTGTTTTATAAACCCCATAGACATTCATAAATGTTATTATCTTTTGGGAGAACTATACCATCTACCATGAAAAAATATTCTGTCCAAAATGCTTTTGGTTATATGTCCTCTTTACTCTAAAATTAGTATTATTATTCTGTTTCCTTTATGCTTGTATTTCTGATGCATTTTAGACCATCCTCCTTTTTTCCCTTAATACTTTTGCTTCACTCTGTATTAGGCTTTTCTCTTGGAAACATGATATACCTGGACTTTAAAAGTCTATTCTGAAAGGATTTGTTTTCAAGCGAGTTGGTTGTTTGTTCATTTTTGTTACATCAGGCCTCATCACTGTCATCTTGTTTGTACTTTCTGAGGTTCACGCTCCCTTGTTTCTTCCTCTGTCCTGTCATTTGCGATGTGAATCATGCCGTCTTTGCTGGCGGTATCGCTCTACTTTTTATAGAATCCTTTTCAGACACACATCTGTTGCTTAGACAGTTCAAGGTTCCCCTGATCCTGTCTTAGTAAAAGGCCCTGGTCTTAGAGAAAGTGGAATGCAATTTCAATTTAGGAAATGGTTGGCAGGAAAAGCTCCCAAGAAGCTTCAATTTCAGGGTGCTTTTGAGCAGAGTTCAATAAAATTCTCAGGCCTCTCTTCTGATCTAATTCTCTTTCTTGACTAATCTATTTACTCAATCAATGTCAGGTAGTTCAAGGCTAATTCTGAGTTTGGGACAAGGATTAAGTTGTCAATCCATGTCCTGTGGGCCCTGGGATAAACTTGATACCAGGGAAGTAGAGAACTAGCCCTGTTAATTAAACACTGCGTTCCTCTAATGCAAAAAAAGGCAAATTGAGGATCCTAAACGCTCTTAGATTTTTTTTCTCCTCTGCTCCCTGTCTTTCCTGAGAAAGGCTATGTGGTTCGGATCTAGTTACCTAATAATTACCGCTTCATCAACATACATGTTTAAGGAGCAAATGAAGAGAGCCAAAGAAAAAGGACAGGGAGTATAAGAATAAGAACTATTGGTGTGTGGGGAAATGTTGAGATCTGTGGATTGGGTGCTAATTGGTACTGTGGTTTGGAGGCTTTTATTTTATTATTTTATTTTTAGAGACAGAGTCTCATTTTATTGCCCTCGGTAGAGTGCCGAGGCGTCACAGCTCACAGCAACCTCTAACTCCTGGGCTTAGGTGATTCTCTTGCCTCAGCCTCCTGAGTAGCTGGGACTACAGGCGCCCACCAGAATGCCCAGCCATTTTTTTGTTGCAGTTTGGCCAGGGCCAGATTCGAACCCTCCACCCTTGGTACATGGGGCCGGCGCCCTACCCACTGAGCCACAGGCACTGCCTGGTCTGGAGGCTTTTAATACTCAGACAGTAGCAGCTTGGAATGGGTAACCTGCATATTCGCCACAACACTGGTAGAGAAAAGCCTCATAAATTAGTTTTGATCACTGACATTTTCCATTTTTGGTTTATAGAAAGGCCACCATATACATAACTTATGTATCTTCTTTTTGAAGAATTACTTTTGAAATTTGCATTCAATTTTTTTTTTTTTTTTTTTTCAGTTTTTGGCCAGGGCTGGGTTTGAACCCGCCACCTCTGGTATATGGGAATGGAGCCCTGGCACCACGCCTTTTTTTTTTTTTTTTTTTTTTTTGAGACAGAGTCTCACTATGTCACCCTCGGTAGATGTCTTATCATGCATGGCATCACAGCTCACAGCAACCTCAAACTCTTGGACTTAAGTGATTCTCTTGCCTCAGCCTACCAGGCGCCCACAACAAGGCCCAGCTATTTCTTTTTCTTTTCTTTTCTTTTTTTTTTTTTTTTTTGTAGTTGTCTTTGTCTAGCAAGCCTGGACCAGGCTTGAACCCTCCAGCCCCAGTGTATGTGGCTAGTGCCCTAATGGCTGAGCTACAGGCGCCTCACCTGCATTCAGTATTATACCATGTGGTAAAAGTATATCAGTATGAATAGTGTTACCTAGTGTTACCTAGCCGCCAAATAATCTATATTGTAATTAAGTCTGTTTCATGGTTTCTTTGTTCATCACTTCTGGCAAGATTTTCCATGCCAGGTATGGTGGATTACACCTGCAATCCTAACTCTTTGGGAGGTGAAGGTGGGAGGACTGCTTGAGCCCAGGAGTTTGAGACCAACCTGGCAACACGGCAAGACCTCACCTCCACAAATATTTAAAAAATTAGCTAGGCATGGTGGCATGAGCCTGCAGTCCTAGCCACTTAGGAGGCTGAGGCAGGAGGGTTGCTCAAGCCTAGGAGTTGGAGGTTACAGTAAGCTACAATGATGCTACTGCACTCTACCCAGCATAGCAGAGGGAGACTCTTTTAATAAAAAAAAAAAAAAAAAAAAATCCTTTTAAGTTTTTCTTCTTCCTCTTTTTTTTTTTTTTTCTGTTTCTGAGACAGGTTCTCGTTCTGTTGCCTGGGATAGAGTGCAGTGACATCATAGCTCACTGCAGCTTGAAACTCCTAGGCTCAATCAATTCCCCTGTCTCAGCCTCCTGTGTATCTGGGACTATATATTAGGCCTGCAGCACCATGGTCAGCTAGTTTTTCAATTTTAATAGAGAAGGGGTATTACTCTTGCTCAGGCTGGTCCCGAACTTCTGATATAAAGTTATCCTCCCACCTCGGTCTCCCAGAGTCCTAGGATTACAGGCTTGAGCCATTGCCTAAGTTCTTTTTTTCTAAATTAATTTGAATTATATGAGTAATACATACATGCATTCTTAATAAACCCAGGTTAATCTAAGTTCCCTCTCTCCCTCCACAGAGGGAGACACTCTCTGGCGTCATTACATCTATTATCAGTTTTAAATATATATATGTTTTTTTTTTTTTTTTTTTTTTTGTGGGTATAAAACATTTTAATTACATCAGAATTGTAAGTTGTACATATAGTCACAAATTTTTAAGGTAACAAAATTATTTCTCCAATTTTCTTTTTTTTTTTTTCTTTTTTTTTTTTTTTTTATTGTGGAGAAGGGGCAGGGAAAGAAGGCGGGGGAAGAGGTGAGTGACAGGGTCGGGCCAGTGGCATGGTACCACATTGGCTGTATCTAGGTAGAGGCAGTTTCAGGCCGGGCCTTG
>CAUYPK010104763.1:0-40895 GCA_963574355.1 Loris lydekkerianus | reverse complement strand
GCCTTAAACTCTACAAACGCACACAAAAAAAAAAAAAAAAAAAAAAAAAAAAAAAAAAAAAAAAAAACATAATGGAAATCCTTCTCAATTAGGACTAAATAGGTGATCATATTATTTTTCTTAATTTATTCAATTATTTTTGAAACTTTGGTAGAAACTTACAGAAGTTTTTGTTATAATAGAGCAAATAACTAGTTTTTATATTTAAAAATATATAATTTACAGGTATTATCTTCTCTAAATTTACATAGCATTTTCTATCTGAATTTCATTGTCTGGCATTTCATATTTAATGTTGTTTCATGTCTTATCTTTAATATAGCAATAGAAACCACATTATACACTTCTGGGTCAATTAAACAAATGCTTCTAATGGGTACTGATGACAATGAACCAGTGGAATAAATGAAAAAATATGACCTCTCCCGGGCAGCACCTGTGGTTCAGTGGGTAGGGCGCCAGCCCCATATATCGAGGGTGGCGGGTTCAAACCTGGCCCAGGCCAAACTGCAACAACAACAACAAAAATAGCCAGGCGTTGTGGTGGGCACCTGTAGCCCCAGTTACTCAGGAGGCTGCAGCAAGAGAATCACCTAAGCCCAGGAGTTGGAGGTTGCTGTGAGCTGTGTGATGCCACGGCACTCTACCAAGGGCAATAAAGTGAGACTATGTCTCTACAAAAAGAAAAAAAAAAAAAAAAAAAAAAAAAAAATATATATATATATATATATATGTGATCTTTCCCTCAAAGTATTTAAATTTTTATTACAGAGACAATGACAACCATTGTTTCAAGGATTAAACACCACAAGCACATGAGTTGCCGATATTAAGTTCAAGATGGTGCTACAAAAACAGTACTTGCATTATAAATCTATGATTGATTGAAACTCTCCCATTAAATCACAGGAAGGAAATGAAGGATAGGTTTTGGAGTCCTCAAAGGAGGAGGCTTCAGGAAACAAGTCATTCCAAGGATTTAAAGAGAACCAACACCATTCTCTTTACTCTTGGGCACCTTATTTAGCAGGAACTTAAATGATGGCCTGAATGTTTGTTCACCTTTTGTTCTCTAGTGACAGCCTAACTGAAGAATCGGTCCATAAATGTTTTCACACCTACCTTATTACCAAACTATCCTTGCCTTTTGCTATATAAACAGTAGTAATGTTTTGGTAACTCTCTAGTTAGGACACAGGAAAGTCTTGAGGTATAAAGGGTTGAGAATCGACAGTTAGTCCCCCTGTTTCCTTTTCTCAGATCTTCCGCCACACTCACCACAGCCTTTCTCATCACTGTTGTCAGAACAGTCATCATAGTGGTTGCAGAGTTTCTCCATCTCAATGCAGTGCCCGTTGTTGCATCGGAAATAATCAGGGGGGCATGTGGCTTCATGGGTGTGGCACAGGTGGTCCAGCTCATCAGATCCATCCCCACAGTCATTTTCCTCATCACAGACAAAGTCCTGATAAATGCAGCGCCCATTCTGACAGGTGAACTGATGCTCTTGGCAGGTCTGGTACAAACAGTCCCTCTCATCACTGTAGTCACCACAGTCGTTGTGCCGGTCACACCTGTGTTTAAGAGACCCAGTACCATTCTTGGAGAGGTTGACACCAAACCTCAACTATCACCCATTTGGAGCTTTGCTTCCTTCTCTATCCATCTGGATGCCAGGTCAACCACATCAATAACAAGATCATCAGTGCCCTTAGTCTCTCTCCCCCAGAATCTGTACCTACCCGGCTAATTTAAACTCTAGAGTAATCCAATGTTTAGCATTCCATACAACTTCCCCAGATACTGGTTGCTACCCTCAGAAATATGCTAGAGTTATTGGAAATAACTGCATTTATTTTTTCCCTCATGTACATCACATCTAGTTGTCAGACAATGACACAGCTTAGGCTCTGGCAATATCCTGGGTAGCATATGTTGGAAGTGTCCATACCCATGTAGACATTCCTAGGGTGAGTGCTTTTGCTTATAATGGTAAGGTTACTACATGTGTCCCCTACCATGATAGGTTTTCCCACTGGAGTAATGTTTGTATTGGCAGTCTTGTTCTTTCCATATTTCATTATAATATCCCTGCCATCTACTATGAGTTATGGTGATGGAAATGAGGACAAAGTAGTAGATAAGCATGGAATATTGGCAAAGGAAGAAGGCACTTTGTGATACTAGAAGCTATCTTGGGACCCGACATTCCTGGGCATCATCAGGACAACAGTTTCCTGAAATTCTGTGAGCCAGACTAGTCTTTCTTCTCCACATTATTCCAAGACCCCAGAAAACTAATGATGACTGAAGGGGCTCCTCCTGACAGGAACAAAACTCATCTGAGTATAAAGGAATCTTGGATAAGGCTGGACAAACTTAATGTATGATAATTCATGCAACAATTTACCAGAGGTGGCATGGGAGCTGGAATAGAGCATTGTAACATGTTAAGGCATCAAAGGTGAACACAATCAGTTTTACAACTGACCTGTGACCAGGGCTAATCAGTACTACCATCCATAAACCTAGGGCATTGTCAACATGATTTACACCAAAATGTGTACATGTACAACCGTGATGAAAACCATGGGTAGAGAAAATTGGCTCAACCCCATTCCATCTCCTGAGAGTGAGACGAAATCATATTTCCAAAAGATTTGAGACACCAAGGCTTTCCTTATTGTAGTTTAGATCCAATACCAAAGCGGGGAAAAAAAAGTCAATCGACAAGCAAATCACCAAAATTTCAAGGCACAATTGCACTGCAGTGTTCCAGCGAGGTGCTCACTACTTAGTCTTATCACCAATTTGTTTCAACAGCATCAGTAATGAGCCAAGAGAAAAAAAAGTCAATAGGAAAAATGATCTCCTCTCCCACTGAACCAAATGATGGTGCACACATTCTGCCAAGCAAAAAAGAGGATACACACTAACAGCATACTTAGTGGAGGCTAGTGGCCACAGAATTGGGGTTATTTAAAACCCTAAAGCTCAGGTTTCCAGACAAACGGTACTTTCTTCTCTTCTGCCCTTGGCAAAGGCAATTCAGTAAGCTGATGGGGGGCGGAGGGGGGAGGAGAGAGAGAGAGAGAGAGAGAGAGAGAGATAGGGAAAGGCATCAAGGGAAGGAAAGAGAAAAAAGAAAGAAGAGTAATGACATCAGTAGAAGTCTAGTGAGGCAGGGCTAAGTCAGCTGTGAGAGCACAGTGATGACGAAGGCAGAGCTCAGAAACCTCAGAAGGGAGTAATGAGATAACCAAAAATCAAAACCAAAACCTGCTACAGTTCCAGTCCCTAGAGTCCATGCCTACATTTTCAGACTATATTGGCATCTAAGACTGATGGTTTTAACTATTGACTGAATTCAAAACTAAATAGAAGTACAACATGATAGAACTCTTGAGCAGGTAGGGAGAAAATATACATGAAGGATTCTTCACTTTCACTATAAAAAATAAAAATCTACAGAGCACATCTGAATCAGTGAACTGTAGACAAAGCATACTCAGATGCACCTTCACTGCACGGGAGGCCGACCCAGCTCATGGGTGTCTTCAGACTGTCGGTGCCCAGACTGCTTTTCAGCCCTGTCTACTTGGGCCTCATTAGGGCATGAGTCATCCCACAGAGTACATTTTCTTTACTCTTTAAACCTCTTTAATCTCTGTCCTTGGTTGTGATGCTGAGCCCCTGCTCCTTTTGCAGCCTTCACAGAACATGACTTACCACCTCTTCCTTCCTCAGGACCACCCCCACAAACACCCAGGTCTACACAACACAGCATTCCAGGGTACCCTGGCACCTGCTGATGAGATGCCTGCTCCCAGCATAAGTGGCCCAGCTACTCAGCTGCTCTGCTGCTCTGCTGCCCCGATCTCATGCTTGCTTCATCAATCCTTCCCATCTCCTAGCTGGCAGCCCATGAGCTGACAGTTCTGTTGCTCTCAGTGTGCCTGCGGGGCTTGTAACTGTTTGTGGTGCTACCTCTTCTCAGCTCCCATTTCTCAGCTCCCCTACTTTTAATGCTCTAACCATTGCCCTAGTCCATCAAAATTGAAACTTACAAATCATTCTTCTTCTCTGTCTCCCTCTATATCCAAAGATTTATTAAGTCAAGGTGAGGAAGTAGGGCATTAAGAAAATCTATAAACCATTTGAGGTGGTCCATTTGGAGAAAGAGGTAAGGAATCAAACAACAGATCATTGCAGGAAACATCTCTCAAACTAGCAGGCTGTGAGCTGAATCTGTTTGACCTACACAGTGTTTAAAGAATTCTAGAATTTGTTGCTGGTATTTATTTATCTATTTATTTATTTATTTATTTTTGAGACACAGTCTCACTTTGTTGCCTTCAGTAGAGTGCCATTGCATCATAGCTCACAGCAACCTCAAACTCTTGGGCTCAAGTGATTCTCTTGCCTCAGCCTCCCAAGTAGCTGAGACTATAGGCACCTGCCACAATACCCGGCTATTTTTAGAGATGAGGTTTTGCTCTGGCTCAGGCTGCTCTCAAACCCATGAGCTCAGGCAATCTACCTACCTCCGCCTCCAAGAGTGCTACAATTACAGGCATGAGCTACTGCACCCGGCTGTTGCTGACATTTAAAATCTAAATATTTCATATAAAAATCCAAATTTCTAACTTCTTTCAAAAAACAAAAAAAAAAGCATCAGAACATCTGGCCCTCCTGCGTGTTAATGAGTAACACTTGCTTCCTTCTTTGGAACATACGTCTCAGATCAACCCACCTTCCTCTCCCAGTTGTCTCCTTGACCCTGAGTCTCAGTACCAACCTCTGTTTATCATCATGGTTGCTCTGCTACTTTTCCATAGTAAAGAGAGGGCTGCCAACTTAAGAAAGAATTTTCTGATATACAGCCCACTCCACCCATTGCCCTGGCACCCTGTACAGGGCCACATTATACTTTTCACAGGCCCTAGGCATTTATGTCTTTTTGGGACGCTTCCTCAATAAAAATATTAAAAATTACATTCAATGCCTACATTGGTATAAAACCAGGTATGTTAATATTATATATTAAAATACTTCTTTTGACCTAAAAGTTCTTTTTTTTTTCCTTTTGATTTTAAAAGGAATCCAAACATCTTCATAGGCCTCTGTAAGCATCTTGGATCCTAGGCACTGTGGCCCCTCTGTCTGATAGATAAGTCACACCTGCCTGCATGGACATTTTACCTGAAATAACTGGGGACACACAGTTCGTAACTGCAGGCAAACTCATTTTCAGAGCAGCATGGACACTTTACCTGAAGGAGCTGGAGATGCACAGTCCATAACTGCAGGCAAACTCGTTCTCAGAGCAGGAACTCTGGGTGCAGTTCTGACGCTCATCATAGCCATCAACGCAGTCCGGGTCACCATCACAGACCCAGGTCTGGGGGATGCATTTCCTGTCTGGAGGATTGCTATTCACACACCAAAACTCATAACTTGTGCAGTTACGATTCTCTGAAACCAAAGAACACAAGAATCAGAAATCATATGAGAGCTCAGTGTAGTAGGCAATTCTCTCGCTGTATGTTACTTAATATTCAGAGGGATGAAAGGAAATGAAAGGAAAATGGGTAGACAAACCCCATTGCTATGGTAACAATAGCTCAGAATAAAAATACCTCCCAAAAGTTCCATTTCAATTGCTTTGGATGGTGGCTTATTCAAAGTAAGTAATCAACATAATAAAACACCTCATTTAGATTTCCATAAAATTGGTGTAAGGTCAAATTTTTTTTCCATTTAGATCTTCAGAAAACCACTCCTGTTTTGTTAATTGAATACCAAAGGCCTTACATGTTGGTAATTTTTTAGTTTACAAAGTCTGATCACACAAGTACAATCTGAGAAAGGTATTTTTACACCAATTCGACAGATGAGAAAACTAACCCTCAAAATGGCTAGATGGCTCCCAGTCATAGCATTAGAAGGATAAAGAGACAGGGCTTCAAACCTGGCTCTTTCCCCTCCAAATGTAGTGCTTTTTCAACTACAGTACAGCTACCACCCCAAGCAGAATTGGGGTAGACAGGAGAGACGGAGGTCAAAAGACTTCTCAGAAACCATGCTACTCTGAGGGAAGAGATGAGCTGCTGACATAGAATCATTAATTTCCACAGAATAATAAGAAATGGCATTCTACCCAATTTCATTGCAAATAAATAGGAGACAAAAGAAGGAGGGAGGTCTTGGTAAGAAGAGGTTGCACGGTTACAAACCATGTATGTGCAACTGTCATCCACCCATTTCAGGGGACGGAGTACATGCAGCACCAAGGGCCACCACAAAGTCACACAGCACATGAGGCTGCCACCAGACGCGAACATCAGGGCCACTGGCTTTACTGTCCTACTCTTCTAAGACACCTTTAACTAAGAATTCTACACTGCATAGGTAATGGAAATGGTGTTCCATAATCTCCTGAAGAGGAATCCTCCCCCCCCCATAAAAGCTTTAAGGTGACAAATGAAACTGGAGGCACAGTTTACCGTTTTGCTGTTAAAGCTGCTATTAAGACTGGCAATCAGGTTCTTTTTATAGGACATTTCCATTAGCCAAATGCAAAAGAAAGTAAATATGAAGTCATTTTTCATCATTCTAAAGCATTACATGGATGATATCAAGCAATTCCAGAGGGAAGCAACAAAAGTAACATTCTGTCACCGTCCATTCAATTAAAAGAGGCATCTTCAACCAGACTGTCCAAATAGAAAAACATCTCTACTTGTTTCCCTAGAATGTGACTCCACAGAGGAATTCATCAGCTTCACTTACCACATTGGTGCCTTTCATCCTCATCACTCATATCCCCACAGTCATTGTCACTATCGCAGACCCAATTTCTTGAGATGCATCTACCATTATCACACTTGAACTCATCACTTGGGCATGTTCGCTCAGGGTGCTCTGAAAAGATACAAAGCACATTAAGTGAAAAGGGTGGTTTGCAGTCCAGAAATCGAGAAAAACTGGCATAGCATTGTCTAGAAAACCTGAGACAGAGCATTAACTAATTGTATACATCTGGGCTGGGCCTCCAATGAGACTGATGATTTGAGGTTAAAGTAGTTGACTGGCAGTGCAAAACCCTAATTATCTTTAGTGACTAGGAAAAGATTCAATATTTCCTTTTTTTTTTTAAGATTCAATATTTTCTTAAAAGTTTGGTAGATAAATAACAGTCTTTTCCCCAGGGATAATATAAATTACATACTCTTTCATGTGTTTCTATTTTAAAATCCACTTTTCATCCCAAACCATTTTGCTTTATGCGAACCACCTCCGTTTTCAACACACTAATACAATGTACTTATTTGTACATTGCCTTCCCCCCCCTTATTAGAGTATTTAGTTCCATGTGGGCAGAGATCTTTGTCTCACCCAATGATACAGCCCAAACATTAAGTCGGTCTTCTACTTTAAATTAGCCATCACTAATTCAAATATTTTAATCCTAACCCCATACATTCCTATTTAACCAGTCAAGTTGTCATAGGTGCCTAAATCCAGAGCTCTCTCAAATTAGCCTAAGACAAAAGAAAATATAATTGTAACTGTTAAAGACACAGCACAATGATGACAGTAAGGAGAAGTAGGACCTTTCACAAACTAAAATGAAAGGTGTGTACACTGAGCCAGATTTTTTGAAGAGACATATCTCCTTTGACACAGAAATCCCACTTCTAGAAATGTAGCCTGTAAGAATCTTTCCATAAAGATTTCCAAAAAGAGGTGTCTAAAAGGATGTTCATTCCAACGTCATTTTTCAGAGTGAAAAAATGGAAACAACCTAAGTATCAATAGTTAAGAAAAGGATAAAAACACAAGGACATCCATATTTTTAGATTCATCTGGCAGAGCATTTGTCAATGCAAAGGAATGAGGTAGGTCTGTATTTTCTGACATGCGGGCAAGATGTTAATCAGGTAATAAAAGGGAGGGGGGATTAATTGCAGAAAAATACATACAAGAGGATGTAAAACTGTACATCACAATATATAGCTAAAGATAACTCCTTTTGTCATACCCATCCTTAATGCTGATTATCTTTGAGGAGTGAGGAAATTAGAGAAAAATGAAGAAATTTTACTTTTCTGTATACATCTTATTTCTTTAAAACATATTTCTGCAGGCCAGGCATGGTGGCTCACATCTGTAATCCTAGCACTACGGGTGGTGAAGTGGGAGGCCTGCTTGTGGCCAGGAGTTTGAGACCAGCCTAAACAAGAGTAAGACCCTATCTCTACAAAAATAATAGAAAACTCAGCTGGGCATAGTGGTGTGTTTAGTTCCAACTACTCTGGAGGCAGAGGTGGGAGGATCACTTGAGCCCAGGAATTTGAGGTCACAGTGAGCTATGATGACACCACCACACCTACCTAAGGCAAAAGACTAAGAACCTGTCTCGAATATATATATATCCATATATGTACACATATATACCTATATATACTGCCGCATATTATTGCTTGAATTAGTACAATGAGAATGTGTTCATATATAGGTTCTGTTTTTATTTTATTTAAATATATCAGGCAATTGGTTCTAATAACTGTCACTAACTTGGATTGAAATGGAGAAATTTAGAAATTTGTATCCATTGTTCATATGGCTAAACCAATAATTCATTTATTTGAACAAGTCTATTCTATTCACCTTCCAGGTATTAGCTATTTCCTTTACACATCCTCACAACTCTATGTGCCCTTTGCTTTCTACAAAACTTTCAGTTGGGGGGAAAAGAACCTAACAGAAACCTCTCTAAATACCACTCTCCAACAATTAGCCACAGAATTTAAACCTGAGAAAAAGCAGGAATAGAAAACAGTTTGACTTCAGCTATAAAACCATAATAGTCCTAAGAAAATATTCCCCCAATGAAACATTTTATATAATGATGGTATTTACAGCAGCAATATTTATAATAGAGGAATAAAACAAAAGCAACCTAGTGCTTAATAATAGAGGCAGTTAGCTCAATAATATAACCACTCACTGGAATATTACAGTCATTAAAAAGGAATTTAAAAATGACATAACAAGGCTACACAAACTTTTTCTTAACTAGACATAAAATAGTTCACACTTATAGCCTATATGGCCTCCGTCACACCTGCTTGACATTGCAGGAAGGCAGCCAGAGACGATAAGTGGCTGCGTCTAAAAACTTGCATCTATAAAGATAGGCAATTGGCCCACCGCCATAATTTTATGACCTCTCTATAGCAATATGATTTACTGACAGATTTTAAAAAGCAAAGTAAAAGATTACTGTATCTTTACATTTTTATAATTAGGCAAAGAAAACTGCATGGATATAGATTAGAACTTGCAGAGGTAATAGTAGCCTCCAAATATAAACAAGGGACATCTGCTTCTTGGGAAGTTCACACGGCCCTGAGATCTCACTTCATAAGCTGGCACAGAGACAGAACAGAGAGAGGATGTGTGCCTGAAATATAGAATTTGTGTCCCCAAGTATATGATGATTCCAACCACTCAGACAAATTCACAAATTCCAAATGAGAGCCAACTAAAATTAGCCAGTCACTGTATGAGGTGTCATCAACAGAATCTCATGTGTCAGCATCAACCAGCAACTGCCTTATTCTGATCAGCTCCCCACACAGTACACTGAATGAACGGGTCTTTAATGCTATAAACATCTACTGAGTGGTCTCGACACCCCAGGAGTGCAATACTAGTCTGTATTTGAAGTAGCTGGAAGAGACCAAGGCTGTCTAGCTGCACGAAATGCTTTTCATGTCTGCTACTCTCTTACCGCAAGAGGCAGGCTCATCGGAACCATCAGCACAGTCGTCTTCTTGATCACAATACCAACGTTGAGGAATACAGCGCCCAGATGAGCACCGGAATTCACTGCTGCCACATGTGTTAATGGCTGCAGGGGGAGAAGAATGTGAGACCCATGAACAAAGCACAAGTGGGTTCTCATTGGTCTTGACAATCTGCCTGTATCTCCGAACTGAATATAGTCACCAAGAACGGAAGACTGAGGCGGGTAAGCATCCTATTTTTTTTTTTTTTTATTAAATCATAGCCGTGTACATTAATGTGATCATGGGGCACCATACACTAGTTTCATAGACCATTTGACACATTTTCATCACTCTGGTTAGTATTCTGGAGGGGAGGAAGGAATACAGGAGAGAAAGGAAAGCAATCCTGCCCCAATTATCCAGAATTTTTTTTTCTGGATTCGCGAAATCAAAAAAATAAAGTACATGTATTAAAAATACTGAAAAACTTCCTTTGTGATAAAAGAAATCACAAATGAAGAATAATAAGTCTTGGTTTTATTTTTTTTCCACTATAATATAAAATTAAATAAACTATACAGGGTAACCATAAAGTTTGTGTGCCATTTAAATAGTTCCAACTATTTAAATCAGAAAGGAAGGATCTATGACACACTACCTACAGATTCTATAGTAGAAGAGATATTTCTAACTGATACAGGAGATGGAGGCTGCTTTATAATCTAAATCATCTAATTTCATTAATTAAGGGTGATAATGAGGAGTCCCAACTCTTGACTAAATAGTTACAACTATTTAAATGCACATAAACTTTATAGCCACCCTGCATATATATTATGAATATATTGAAATAGTATACAAATATATTAGCATGTATTAAACAGTAATTAAAAGCAAAATCAATAGTATAACCATCTCTGAGTCATACAACTTTTTAGCCATGATAGACTATGGTTCTAGAGAAGTGACAAAGTTATCCTTGCAATATGGTACTTTTATTCTGGTCATGTGTATTTTCTAAATTGTTACATGGGTACAAACCTGAGTCAAGTCTCACAACTCTTCTGGTCTCTGAGGTTCTCTTGCTCTGGCTCACAATATGTGAAGATTTACCAAGGGGAAATGGATGGGAAGCAGAGATCCCCAAAACACCAGCAATCACTCTAATCGGTCTAACCCTATTTCATCAATGCATCCTGAATTCTGCTTCCTGACACCACTGTTATTACAACAGATTCCTCTTCTTGGACTATAGACTGGGCTGGTGAAAAATTATTGCGTGCCATTTGATTTCCTTGGGAGGGAACCAGTGATCAGAGTTTAACTACATATACTCTTAATAGGGAAGAGCAATTACTAAATTCTTAATTTATGCATCTATTTATACTAAATAGTTATCAGGCTGATGAAAGGCCTCTTAATTTGAGCAATGAATACATTGCTAAATATGAAATAGAGGTTTCTGAAATTTTTCTGTTACTTATGGCAACTACAACGATATTAGAAGTAAATTGTAAGGGTTTACAGTGCAGATTTTGCCTAACGTCCATGAAAACAAAAGGCCTTCAACATTGGAAGAAATGACTCCTTGATTGTAGCAGATCACTGATAGAAATATTTGGGATCTGGGGATTTCATCCAAGAAACAAGAGATGAGCTTCTCATAACCTCGCAATCGCACACTAAAGCAATTGCCTACCGCATCTACTTACAAGGTTAATTTGAGATGACAACTGAAATTAGCCCAAACACCCCTGCTATGTATCTTTGTATTAGTTCAAGATGTGCATCTGTGGAATGACAGAAAGAGAAGTAGTTTTACTCACTGCAATAAGTAGGGTTTTCATCACTCATATCTCCACAGTCATTGTCTCCATCACACAAGTAAAGGCGAGGGATACAAATATTTGTATTCTGGCATTTTGTGTATCCAGATTGGCAAGTGCGATCCGCTTGAAAAAGACAACCAGATAAACATTTAGAACATATTCACCAAATAGGTATCATAAACAACGTCTACACTAACAGATCTACTGCAGAACTCAAACCATGGAAGGGAAGCATTTTCAGAGATAGATCCTGCTATCAGAGAGGCAGGATCCATCACACACTACCTATAGACTCTATAGTAAAGAGAGATGATATTTCCAACTGATACAGGAGGTGGAGGCTGCCTGGTAATTTAAATCATCTGATTTCATTAATTAATGGTGACAATGACGAGTCCCAACTCTTAGTTAAATAAACTATAGCATATCCACACAATGGAGTAACATGTGGCTATTAAAGGAATAAAGAAGATCTTGATGTATTGGTAAGTAATGACAGACTCATCTTCTGGATATATTGTTTTCTTGTTTTGTTTTTGTTTTTGTTTTTTGTACAGACAGAGTCTCACTTTATTGCCCTTGGTAGAGTGCTATGGCATCACAGCTCACAGCAACCTCCAACTCCTGGGCGTAAGCAATTCTCTTGCCTCAGCCTCCTCAGTAGCTGGGACTATAGGCGCCTGCCACAACACCCAGCCATTTTTTGTTGCAGTTTGGCCGGGGCAGAGGTTCAAACCCGCCACCCTCGCTATATGGGGTCAGCGCCCCACTCACGAGCCACAGGTGCCGCCTTCTGGATATATTGTTAATGGCAAGAAAGCACAATTCAAAATAGTAAGCTATCTTTTGTATAAAAATTAAGGATGCAGAGGAAAGGAAAAGATGAAAGACTTCTGTAAATGTACCTTGTATGGTTTTAACTTTGGAACCATGTACATTATGTTGTACAAACAAAATCAGTGAAATAAAAAATGGAAAATCTATAATTAAAAAAAATAATAAAATAAAAAAAGAAATTAAAATTTGAAAAAGCACAGAGAAAAAAGTGTGAATGTCTTTAAAGCTGGTATTTTGACTGCAGATCTCTAGTGGGACATAATCTAAAAACAAGAAGAACCTTGCATTGAGTAGATCATTAGTAGTATTATTTGTGTGGTTGTAATAATTTTGAAATTCTTACAGGTATTTTGAAATTGCTGTAGAACAAAAGAAATAATAACCTGAAATCTTAAATTTAAATGGGATTTAAATCAACGTAGATTTATTTTTTCCCTAAAAACTGAATTTCTAGCTCTGCCCATTGAAAAGGCCTAGAAGTAATGAAAGCCATTGAAATGAGCACCCAACACTGGTTGTTTCTAAATACCACAAAATGAGGTCTTTTTGGATAAATGGCTAATTCTACTCTTTTGTTTTCCCAAAATGCTAAAGTACAAAGCTCAGAAAAAAATGGAAACATCAATGAATTAAAAAGCTATTTACCAGAAAAACTAAAGAGAAAAACCATTTGGTCAACACAGTACTATATCGTTTTTTGGACAATAAACACTAACTGCAAGGCTTATAAAATAATTTCTGTTAGTAACTATTACTGAAGCTGTTTTTTTTTTTTTTTTCTTGGAGACAGAGCCTCAAGCTGTTGCCCTGAGTAGAGTGCCGAAGCATCACAGCTCATAGCAACTCCTGGGCTTAAGCGATTCTCTTGCCTCAGCCTCTCAAGTTGCTGGGACTATAGGCAGCTGCCACAATGCCTGGCTATTTTTTGGTTGTAGTTGTCATTGTTGTTTGGCAGGCCCAGGCTGGATTTAAACCTGCCAGCTCTGACGTTATGTGTCTGGTGCCTTAGCTGCTTGAGCTACAGTCGCTGAGGTTGAAGGCTTAAAATAATCAAAAACTTTGGGAATTTTCAATCTAGCATATATGCCAATCCAGGACAAAATACTCAAGGTTAAAATATTCAGCAGTTGTTTAAATCCATCAGTTCAAGTGAGTAATTCCAGTATTAGATAGAGTTGTTTATAAAGTCATTTAGTAGAATATATTAAAAGAAAATTCATATTTTGGATGAATACTTAGGTTCTTTTTCAGAAATCTTTTGTTTTTTTATATAAAAGTTCATCTCCCAAGATCTAAGACTTCAGACCCCAAAACACAATAAGCACTTATGATAAACTTACGGCAATCTCTCTCATCTGAGGTATTGTTATCATGGCAGTTGTCTCTACCATCACAGACAAACTCACGAGGTATGCACCTTCTATTATTGCAAGTAAATTCTGTAGTGGCATTACAGTCCCTGAACAGGCACCCTGCCTCATCACTGCCATCGGCACAGTCATCGTAGAAATCACAGCGATAATAGTATGGGACACATCGCCCATTGGCACAAGTGAAGGCTGTCGGCAAACAGGTGTGAAATGCTAAAAAGAGGAAAAAATATTGAAAAACCCCCTTTATTAAAGCATCATCCTAACTTCTAAAAAGATACAATTAAATAAAATGGACACTTTGAGTTTACCTTCCAAGATAAAAATGGCTGCAAATCGGACTGCATGCAAAGTGAGTAACACTTTGAATTAGTTATAGTAAAATATGCTGCATACCTTCTTTAAATAAATGAGACATTTAAGCAGAAAAAGAAACCAACAGTCACTCTATTTCTCCATAATCTCAATTTATCTCAATCACAGAGAAGTATGCAAATGTAGTTTATTTGGGGAAAATAAAAACTCCTGGTTTCTATAACAAACACCCTGCTGGAAAAAGGAAGCTAACCTCAGAAGCCCCTGACAAAGTCCCAGTGTCTTTTACTCACTCTATCCAGATGGAAGCTGAGGATTAGAAATGATTTCCAGAAAAAGATTGAATTAGTGATTTTGTGCTATGAAAATTAATAAAATGATATCAATCTCCCATTAGAGCCCTTAGTCCCATGCTAATCCATGCTCAGCATTCACTTATGCTAAGTGTCTTTTAACATACTGTTTCTCTTACTATTCACGAGAATCCTTGTTTTACAGATGAGTCGTCTGAGGCTCAGAGAGGTTAAGTAACTTGCCCAGAGATGCACAGACTTTAAATAGAATAACTAGGATTTTAATCCAGTGCTTTTGCTCTTAACTTCTACAGAGGTAACCTAACAGAAATGCAGTCTGGATCAGAGTAAATGTTTTTCAGCTCTAAATAAGATGCTCAGGCACAAACTTCAAGCCCATTTACACACAGCAGATTCTATACCAAACATGTGGCATAAAGATGTCCTTAGCTCCTCACCAAGTGCCAACCCAACTCACCACAGACAAATTCTGCCTCATCGCTGCTGTCACCACAGTCGTTGTCGCCGTCACATTTCCACCCTTCCAGGATGCAGCGCCCGTTGGCACAGGTGAATTGGGTTTCATTACACCGTGTACCACTATCCACAATGCAGTGCTTATTGTTGTTGGCCAGGTACCAGTTGCCCTCATGTGGACACTGGCACTCGGCACCATTTGGACCTGAAGAAAAGTAGGCCAAGAAGAAGTGAAAGACTAGTGTGTGACAACTGTCTCCTCCAGAGTAACCCTTGCAACAGCTCCTGCATCAAATGCTGGACAAGCCATGGAAATTCTGCCCACTAACTTTTAAAGTATGTTCTGAGTCACCTTCCCATCAAGCAGAGTAGCTAGCAATTTCAAACCAATGTGCTAATTCACTCTAATCTTTAAACAATTATTTATCTGAAACAGTAATGACTCTCTCTTCTTAGCAAGAATTGCAAAGCAATGATATCAAAAGGCATGTCTTCCTATGAATTTATTGTAAAACACACTAGGTAGCACCTAAGATCACGACCTCAACCTACAAATAATACCTCTTAAGTAGAAAAATTAAATCCTTTTATAAGGAAGGTAAGTTCATTGACAGAATTCCTATTCAACTCATGAAGTGGGGCAAAGCCCTCATCTTCCTTTATACATCCATCAAGCTTGAATTTACAATATCTTCATAAAAGTCTCCATAAAGAACAGAAAAAAATAAAACCCTCCAAAGCCTTCCTCTCAAAATACAACTCCATGTCTATTTTATAAATTACCCTGAAATCAAGGAAGACATAGGTTTTTTTCCTCCTGTTAGAGATGAATATTCCTTTAGCCTTCCTTACAAGTTGTTATCACAATCATTATTTTCCATGTTTAATTTTCATGGTCAAAATTTTCCAAATTTTGATTTACACCTTACCTGATGTACAGATATGGCTGCAGCCGCCATTAAATTGGTCACAAGGATTGCTACACTGTCGCTGGTGGTTCTTTGCAACAATGCTCACACCCTTAGGCAAGGAGAACAAATTCTGGGTCATTGCCATCTGACCTGACCCATCATATTTGTTAGCTCGGTAAATTTTTCTTGTTGACATGTCAGTCCAATAAATATACTGGCCATAGACAGCCAAGCTGGAAATATGAAAAGCTGCGCTGACAAGGACTTCACGCTGTGTGCCTGTTAGAGTGCTGCGTTCGATCTGTCGCCTAAAATACAGTAAAAAAGAAAAAATGCTAAAATCTAGAATAAATACATTTCTCAACTGGCATCACAATGCCTGGACCTAACCGTTAGTTTATACAAGTACCCAACTTTCAAGTGAAGCATATACCAGCTCTAAATTTTCTTCTAGTGATGAGAGGTCTTCATTCTTTATCAAACAATGGCCTATATAAATCATCGACTTCCGAATATTAACAGTAACCCTACAAGAGGAATCAGGTTGGGTTAGAAACAGGAGAGCATGAGGAAGAGATCCCTGTGATGCAGGGTTCAGGAGCACACAGTCAACTCTCAATGAAACACGAATTACCTTTCCTTTCCACTCCCTTAGTGACTTTTTCAATTCAACATTATTCATGTCACTAGAGGTGCTTACCTAGAATGATCCAAATTTAAACACAGAGCACCACTGCTTTCTTTCAAATTAGAGAATAAAGATCAAGATGTTAGGTGCTCAGTATCACAAGGCCAAAATTATAAGGAAATAAGCAACAAAAGTTAAGATTACTGACATGTCTGCACCAACCATCAAAAAAAAAAAAAAAATCATTTTAGCCCTTCAACCATTCCATCAGGAATGTGACACATTCTGGTATTGCTTGGAAAAATTACATAAGAAATTAGAGTTGACCAAAGGAAAATATCAAATTTTCTGGGAAGAAACTTGCCAGAAAAGAGTCCATTTGAAAAGATAACCAAAAGTCAAAGACGGCAGAAAAACATGTTTAAAAGACATTGAATACTAAAGCTCATAAAAATTTCAGTATCAGACTGGGCGTAATAGCCAACGCCTGTAATTCCAATACTGCGGGAGGCCAAGGCAGGAGGCTCACTTGAAATAGCCTGGCAAACATAGTGAGACACTATTTCTGTAAAAAATAAAAATCATTAGCTGATCAAGATAGGCCCAGCTACATGGGAGAATTGCTTAAGCCTAGGAATTAAAGCTGCAGTGAGCTGTGATCCTGCCACTACCTTCCACCCTGGACAACAGAGTGACACCCTGTCTCTTAAATATATAAATAAATAAAAATGAGTAAAAACCATTCAAATTTTATGGTTGCTACCTAAGTCCTGCAGACTATAACTTGGGTAATTATATTTATAATTATAAACTGAGCAAATACACTTGGAATTATAGTTGAAATTCTAAATGTATTTTATAATGCATCTTTAAATACCTTTTAGATCATAATTATTCAATTCATAACATAGATAAATTTTCACGAGTACATTCACCAAGTTAGAACATAATGTAATTCCTAACGCAAATCCCTCTTCTTTGGACATGGGAGGACAACTCTGCTTATCAACATTCACATGAGAAACCCGAGACACATACAGACTAGCATCCGCCCAGTAGAGAAGGTCCTCCTCATAGTCCAGAGTCAGCCCTTTGGGCCAAACCAAATTGCTGGTCACGATCGGCACCCGGAAGTTTCCTCCCAATGTGGCTCTCTCAATTTTGGCATTAACATCCCAGTCAGCCCAGTACAAGTACCTAGCCATACAAAAGGAATCATAATTAATTTACCATAAGGATCTTCCCAGACCTTCTTAAAAAAAAAAAAAAAAAAAGGCAGTATGCCTTAATTGCAAATTACCATTAATTTTACAAAAGAAACCCTACTCCATTCCCACCCACACAACTTGCACAAAAGGGATTCACTGAGTCAGAGCACTGACTGCCTAGTATGTTGCCAGCATTTTTGCCATCAAAGGGAGTTATGTACTGCACCCTTCTTCCCAGGGAAAGCCACTCAATACTCTTTTACCCTTAAATCTATAGCCAGAGTTTATACACCCGTAAAACACTGTCTCTCTATGAACATAAAATAATTTCAGGCCTCATTCTTTCTGGAAATAAGCAGATAGAAATACAATTTTTAAAATGATTGCATACCCTCGGCAAGGATCTAACACAATTGCTCTTGGTTTTGGAACACGGGCTATCACAGTCCGTTTACTCCCATCTTCAGATATGGAATTAATCGTCTGGTTGAAGTAGTCACTGTAATAAATTCTTCTGTTGATCCAGTCATAGGCAATGCCGTCAGAATTCCCTATATCTGGACACACACCAGCAAACACACACACACACACACACACACACACAAAGGTGTTAGGGTCTCAATATACTATCACCCCCTGTGTGTTGACCCCACTGGATCTACTTCTAAGACAAGTGGCACGTGGAGTGCACTTACCTGAAGTGATGACAGTCGGGTTATGAATCCCTGAAGACAGGCTGACATAAGAAATCTGGCCGTCCAAAAAGTTTACACTCTGTGTGAAGTAGATTCTGTTATTTATGCTGTCATAAGCAAGAGCTACAGGAGGCTTTTCCATATTGATTGGCTGGAAAGGTGGGCTATGGTTTTCAGGATCCAAGTGCAAACTTCTCAAGGAATTAGCCAAGGCAAAAGCAAGGAAGTTTTCTGTAGAAATGGTGCAGCTCTTGCCATCACTTTCCAGAGTCCCAAAAGCACAGCCACATTGTGGGGTGTGCAGCCCAGGTAGAGCAAAGCAGAAATGGGAGCACCCACCATTATTTTCCAAGCAAGGGTTGTTGTTGACCTCTGCTGGTGACCGGGGCTGGACATGTTCGTCAAAGATGGTCACATCTCTCAGCCAGTAGATATTGTCCCTTATCACTATTGGTGGGTCTGTGTTCCCTGGTTCCTTCCCAGCTTGCAAGACTTTTTTCAAATTCCTATCCACCCATATGATACTATTTCCAAAAACAGTGATGCCATAAGGAGTTGGGTAACGACTGCCATAACGAATCACTTCAGTTTCTTCTCCATCAAAATGAATCCTTGCAATTAAGTCTAAAGAATCATCAACCCAATAAATGTACCCACTACTATGGTCTATTGCCAAGCCTCGTGGTGAGACAATGCCGTCTGACACAAGCACAGTTCTATTGGTACAGTCAAGAAAAGAACGTTCAATCTTTGGGTTCTGCCCATAGTCAGCCCAGAATAGGTATCTGTTCTTGGGGTCTACGATAATATACCTAGGCAAATCCACTGTGGCTTTAAGGAGGACACGGCGGTAGGTAGTATTGATCCGAAGAACTTCTATCAGTGTTTCATATGCAAAGGCATTGGTGAAATAAAGATTTCCTGAAGGAAAATAAAAGAGCATGCCAATAAACGGAAAATCAAAAAGAAAAAAAAAGGGATGCCTCTTCAAACTCAAAACGAAATATGTAAGTTTGAGGTTTGGGTCTCTGTATGTTGTCTTTTCCAAGATGACAAATAAATGCCTCAGTTGAGGCTTTGAAAAAAAAAGACTTAGTCTTAGGAATTAAAGAGATAGCTGTTTCAAAGTTAGAGAGAATGTGCCTGTCTTCAACTTTTAAAGTAGAATAGAATTCATAGCAAACCTTATAGCCTACTGTCCACTGAAAGGTCTATTTTTCAGAATGCCCAAAGACTCCAACTTATCATAGCATAACTTCTACTCAAACATGACAAAAGTAGCAGAGGAAGAGCTAGCGCAGTCTCGGGTTGTACTGATGTTAGCAAATGCTCATAGTGCTTAAGATTAACACGAGATTCCTCACTACTCTAACGTAGACGTTTTCATCCCATAGACCTTCCCAAAGCCACCAAAATAAATGTCCAGTTCCTTTTGGGCGGGCATTATAGCTCAATGTAAATGCTAGAATACAAGGATAATGGTGTGAAAGGGTTATAATGAATAGACAATGTTCTAAAGTTACTGATTCCATGTAGTTGAAAGTCTGTTAAACTATCAATACTGCTACCAAGGCCTAAATATTTTATTCCTAAATCTGCCTCAAAACACCTCTAGAGAAATCAGGCCTATACATATTAATAATATTTGTTTTTCATAATATAATTCTACTTGCTGCATACACACACAGAGAGAACATGCTATGCATATATGTGTATATAAGTATGCATATATACATGTGTGTATACATATATATCTATATATATATTTGTTCATTTCCAACACTTTAATTTTGGATTGGCAAACATTTTCTGTAAAGGGCCAGACAGTAAATATTTTAGGCTTTTCAGAACATATGGTTTCTTTCACGAGTACTCGACTCTGCCATTGTAACACGAAAGCAGCTATAGACAATACAGAAACAGAAGGGCATAGCTGTGATCCAATAAAATGTTATTTACAAAAATAGGCAATGGGCTGCCTTTGACCCACAGGCCATAGCTGAGTGACTTCTATTTGATTATATACTCAGAAATAGTAAATGTGCAATCAGGAATGGGATTTGGAAATCCAATTAGAACCTTATTTAACCATACTACCATATTTACATTTTACAATAAACTTTAATTATAGTACCTAGATTTCATAATATAGATTGATATTTCTAAGTGATTCTACATTCCAAGCTTGATAATATACAATGATATATATTTGTATAGAATTGGATTATATTCTAAAAATTATAGTTTTCTCCCAATGTATTATTATGAGTGATAATTCAAGTTTGTATTCATGGATCATTATAACTAAGTAAATGTAGCATTGGGTCAGTCATTTCAACATAACTACTAAAAGAGAAAGTATGCAGATCTATGTGCAAAAAAAAATGACAAATCCACAAAATTTATTATTTCTATCCATTTTTGCCTGTAGTTTCATTATGTTAATAATAGAAGAAAATGAGATAATCAGTTACAAATCTGTCAAATGAAACACAGTATCACTTATTCAATAGACATATAGCTCAATTTAAATGTGCAATTCAAATTAAATGATCTCGATAACTGTCTAGAAAAACAAGTCTGTGGCACATGTAGTTGGGTTAAACTTAGCATGAAATAGGACAACAGAATCACTAAATAGCAAACAGAACAAAATCACTAGCTAGCTTACGTACCTGCTACCCAATCCACTGCAATACCCCGTATTCCATTTTCTCCTATCCCTTCTGTAACGACGTTTGTCAAAGATGTCCCATCTGGTTTAATTCTACGGATTGCATTGTAAGATCTCACAGAGCTGCTAAAATCACACCAGTAAATAAAGCCAGAAGACATGTGAACGTCCACATGCAGAGCATTCCGTCCTGGAACATTTAAGGAAAGAGGAAAGATCATTAGACCATGTTCTGGCTGGAACTAGAACTTTGAAAGTCTAATCTTCCTGTTAACCTCCGTTCCCAACCCCCTGCTCTGACCATCTCCCCATTACAAAACAAAATTTTTTTTCCCAAATGCAACGAGCACAATTGCCACCACGATCTTGGTCTCCAAATACCATTTCCCAAAATAAGGGGAGCTCCAGCTCCTGGGACCAATGGCTGATCAAAGATTTAGCCTGGTAAAGTACGAGGTGAACATGGAGCAGCTTGCTCTACAAAGAAGCTAGGGAGCACTCAAACACTGATGAGATCATGTCAGAAGCATACAGGTGGCCAAATGGGTCAACTGGAACACCAAAAGACTATTTGCAGTAATTGGTTAAAACACATTGAATTTGAAAAATAAAAACTTGAGTTCACAATGATAAATTTTCTTATAAGATAAATTGGGAAAAAAGGAGAGCCTTCCTTTAAAAAATAATAGTATCTAATACCTGTAGAAGGAATGATAGAATAAGAAAATCATGGGCAGCGCCTGTGGCTCAGGGAGTAGGGCGCCGGCCCCATATACCAGGGATGGCAGGTTCAAACCAGCCTCGGCCAAACTGTAACAAAAAAATAGCTGGGCACTGTGGCAGGCACCTGTAGTCCCAGCTACTCTGGAGGCTGAGGCAAGAGAATCACCTAAGCCCAAGAGCTGGAGGTTGCTGTGAGCTGTGACGCCACGGCACTCTACCAAGGATGACAAACTGAGACTCTGTCAAAAAAAAAAAAAAAAAAAAAAGGCTTGGCGCCTGTGGCTCAAGTGGCTAAGGCACCAACCACATACACCTGAGCTGGCAGGTTCGAATCCAGCCTGGGCCTGCCAAACAACAATGACAGCTGCAACCAAAAAATAGCCGGGCGTTGTGGCGGGTGCCTATAGTCCCAGCTACTTGGGAGACGGAGGCAGGAGAATCGCTTGAGCCAGGAGTTGGAGGTTGCTATGAGCTGTGATGCCAGGGCACTCTGCCCAGGGTGACAGCTTGAGGCTCTGTCTCAAAAAAAAAAAAAAATCACCATTTCGTATCCCCAATTAAGTAATCATTGCAGACAACGATCACCATGGCTGCGAAAATCAATGGGTGAAAGTATTTGGGAAGCAAGGTGTATGCAGAGCCAAAGCTTAACTCCACAGACGTCATACAATCTTAAATAAAAAGGAAAAATTGGGGTGGCGCCTGTGGCTCAAGAAATAGGGCACCAGCCCCATATACTAAGGATGCCGGGTTCAAGCCCAGCCAAAACTGCAAAAAAATGAAAAGAAAAAAGAAAAAATCAAATAATTTTTGGCTCTGCGCCTGTGGCTCAAGTGGCTAAGATGCCAGACACATACACCTGAGCTGGCGGGTTCAAATCCAGCCTGGGCCCGCCAAACAATAATGATGGCTGCAATCAAAAAAAAATAGCTGGGCCTTGTAGTGGGAGCCTGTAGTCCCAGCTACTTGGGAGACAGAGGCAGGAGAATCACTTAAGCCCAGGAGTCAGAGGTTGCTGTGAGCTGTGAGGCTCTGTCTCAAAAAAAAAAAAAAGGGAAAAATTATACCCTTAAAAAGCAAGGATTTAGCAGTGACCACCTTAACCAACTGATCAAACTCTTACTAAGAGAAGACAAGCTGACATGTTCTTCCTGGTAAGATCCTGTATTAAGTACAAAGTATCACCTAGCAAGTACTCTTGCCAAATATTTTTAACTTTGATCTAACAAATAATTAGACATAACTTCTATTTCATGAGAAATGCAGGAGATAAATCAAAAGGGTAAGTGACACCCATGAGGAGATACTCAAATTCTCAGTGTGGGAGTCTAAAATACAATAGTTCTGCCTCTTCAAAATATCAATATCATTGCAAAAAACAGGGATGACCTCTCCAGATTAGAAAAAATATTCCCAATGCAATGCATGAATCCTGATAAGATCGTGGCTGGGACAAAATAACAGCTAGATAAAACTTTCCAAAGCCAATTGGAGAAATATAAATACGAACATTAGTTGATAATACCCTTTGGAGCTGTGTGCCAAAGTATGCAGGAGAAAAATGTCATGATATCTGAAATTTATTTTCAAAGCATTCATACAAAATGAGTGTGTATAAGCCAGGCGTGGTGGCTCATGCCTATAAGCCTAGCACTCTGGGAGGCTGAGGCGGCTGGATTGCTGAGCTCATGGGTTTAAGACCAGCCTGAGCAAGAGTGAGACCCTGCTTCTAAAAATAGCCAGGCATTGTGGTGAGTGCCTGTAGTCCCAGCTACTTGGGAGGCAGAGGCAAGAGAATTGCTTGATCCTAGGAGTTTGAGGTTGCTGTGAGCTATGACACTATAGCACTCTATTGAGGGCAACAAAGTGAGACTCTGTCTCAAAAAAAAAAAGAGTGTGTATATACAAGGTGGACATAAAATTCGTGTGTAATTTACCATTGTTAAACTATTTTAAATTGAGCACCCCAACTTTATGTCCACCCTGTATATGGATGTGCACCCACTCACACATAGACTGGGACCTCAAATGTAGTGAAATACTAACAATTGTTAAATCTTGGTGAGGAGCATAAAAATGTTTGCTGTGCCTTCCAACTTTTCCATGTTGGAAAATTTTTTAAATGAAAAGTTAGAAGAAAAAAATATCGAACTTTTAATAGCATTACAAGACCATAACTTAATCTATAACTGTTTAGATATGGAAAAACAAAGATGCCACGTGAGTACATGCAACTGTGACCAGCCAGCAACATGGAAGGCGCTAGAAGCTGACGCCTCTCTCCAGATGCATGTCTGACTCTTCTGACCCTCTCTTCCACCCTTCATCCTTTTTTCTTTCCTTTCTATCATTTATTGGTATCTTCATTTATTGTTGTTGTTTTTTTTTCTATTTCTATCTTTAGCCTGTGGCATCCTCTTTGTGATGCTAGAAAACTCTTAGTTTGTCTTGTGGTATCCTCAGTTCATCAAGGAGGCAAGTTATCATTTTATATACTCACAGTACAGCAAAAATATGAATATTAATAAGAACTCTCTTTTAATGTGAACTCTTTAAGTTGATTTAATTAATTCTAGTAATGTGAACTCTTATTTCACCTCACCAAATATATATTCCTAAATCATATTTGTGGACTATTTCATTACTATATCAAATACTAGCATAACTTCTACCCTAAATTTCCATTGAACAATGAGAACACGATTCTTCTGAACATCAACTCCGTAACATTTCTTGCAGACTCAAGCTACATTCCATATTGCTCTAGGCCTGCGGGCAACATGTTAGGAATGGAGATTCTCTAGTACTACTCTAGACTACTAAATCAGAAAAGTCTGGGGGAGAGGCCTTAAGCTGTGTTATAACAAGCCCTCCTGGTGATTCAGATGCACACTGAAGTTTGAGAACCACTTTAGGCTGAGCCAGTTGATTTAAAGGGAAAGGCAAGCTTCATTATTTGCTGGAATCCAAACATGAAGAACTGCATTTATGGCACTAAGGATTTCAACTTGGCACATGATGGAGTCCAATCGCACTTTTATTGGAGTTGGCATACCTTGGCCTGCCACTGGCACCATGGCTTCTGAATGATCTAATAATGACAAGCTAAAGCCTCTGATTGCAAAAAGCATTGAAACAACAATGAAAGAGTCATGTGGAGAGCAGGTCCGAGAATCAGGATTGAGTTGAAATCCAGTGGCACAGGCGCAGGAGAATGTTCCTCCTGGTACAGGGAGGCAAATCTGCTGACAGGCATTCCTGTTCTGGCTACAGCCATTTGAGGATTCAGCAGCATCTAAATGAAATAAAAAATCAGTTTGTGACTTTTGACCCTACTTACTTCCCCCTCCATCTCAATTTTTTAAAATTTAGTTGCCCAATAAATCATTACAAAACTTATAATGCAGTAGCTGAGTTAACAAACTACAAGCTATATTGAAGACACTAGAGCGTATACAATAACACCCGCCAATATTAAAACAGTACCCTAGTTATTTTACAATAGTTAGAGAATGGGGCTTCAATACAAATCTGTTCATTTTTCCCCTCTTGACTGATGCACTTAAAATTATATCACTTTAATTACTTGACCAATAATGTTACGGACACTGGTTTTAAAGTATATGAAATAGCAATATTTAAAGATTATTTTTTAAAAGAATAAAGATATTAATTTGTATTGCATGTGGTTTTATTTTTCCACATGCAATAAAAATAAATGCCACACAAGAACCCCAAATTACAGAACAAGAAATAAATTGTTTGATAATCTTTGGTTAGAGACTAAAAACTATAAAATATGTCAAAACTATAAAAAAAATCCCTATATCATAATGCTAATTTAAAGGAGTAAATCAAAAGTTAGATTATCTTTGAAAAAATATTAAAATAGGCAATATCTAAAAGTATTTCTTTTAAGATTCAAAATTCTATCCTGTTAGCACTTTTTAAGCAGCAGACATCCAATAAATACTTCCTGAACACTTTCCATGTTCCAGACACTGTTCTTGCTATTAGGTGGGGAGCAGTGAATAAGAAAGACAAAAGGCTGGCTGTGTGGAGGTAATATTCTCATAGAGAACACAGACAATAAACACACAAGTAGATAATATGTCAGGGAGTGCTACAAAGCGCAAAATAAGAAATTAAAAGTAATGGGGAAAGGAAGAGAATAAACGTATTCTGAAGCCAAACTGCCTTTCAGATGCCAAATTCACCTTTGACACTTAACCATGCTTAAGACATGATTATCATTTTAAAAAATATTTTGAGCAATTTTAATTTGTGGGGTGGCATATGCTCATAGATGCGTGTAGATGTGTGAATATGCATTATATATCCATAAATGTGTTTCAGTGACAAATACGCACTGCGTCTGTGATAAACTCGAAGGCCCCTCAGGTTTGGGATATTGTCTCTCAAGACTACTTTGTTGGCCCCAGTATCCTTGTCAACTCTTTCGATGGCCTCATACTGTTCATCACAATAATAAAGGAAGGAATCAAAGACTGCGACTCCCCAAGGGTGGGAAAGTTGGTACACCAGGATCATCCGCTCTGTTCCATCCACATTTCCTCTTTCAATCTAAAGGATCAAAATAAGTTTTACTGATTCATCATGAAATAAAAGCACATTTTAAAACTAATATTCTCCTAATTATAATACCCCATATTTATATATCGCTTCCTCCTTTGCAGAGCTTTTTCACATCTATTGTCTGAATTGATAGTCACAGCTACACGGGGTCATGGGTCAGGTAAATACGGCTATGCCCCTTTCACTGGTAATGAAGACAGAGCTAAAGTTAGTGAATTTTCTCACATGGTATGGTGAAGAAAAAGGGAACTAAACCACTAACCCCTGCGTATGATATTCAGCGCAAGGATATACTTAAATGTCTGAGTGTGGGCCATTATACAGGAGCAGCCTGACCCTGGGTTTAACATCCTCACCACGATTTGTGGAAGGGGCTTAGGAAACATGCCCTAGTCAGTCACAGAAGACAGCAAGACAAATGTGGGCTAAAGATGGTGCTGTTGTATTATATCAGAACAGGTAACAAACTTCAGTCAAAATGACTTTGCTAAACAAGCAAAGAACTCTCAAGAATGAAGTTCCTCAGGGGAAATGACAAGCAATCTGCTTCTGGAAGGAAAACGAAATGTAGGCGTAGCTGGTTTAATTTCACTCCAAAGACCTAGCTCAAGTGCCTTTTCTGTGCCAGCATCTGAGATGGGGACTGGCAGGATAGACAGCCATGGTTTGGCATCACACCTCACTTGCCAAGGCAACCCAGCAATTACAAGAGTGGGTGACACGTGGAAACTGACAGAGGTTCCAGACGGGCATCGGGAGCATGAGCTTGCAGGGGAGGAGAGGCTGGGATCAGATGAGCTGAGTGTTGTGAACTACACTTCTCAAGCCAAGGTTTCAAGCTGAGCCATGATCAAACTGAGGTGTTATGAAGGCAACATGTCTCCAGCTTGAAAACAGGATTCAGAGATGGGGGCTGTGGCCTAGTCAAGGCTGGAGAGAAGTTGCTCAGACTATTGGAGGGGGAAGAAAATGTCTGGACATGAATAAAAAGCTCAGACTGGGCTGCAGGACTTTGTGCTGATCAAAGAAGGAGAAAAAAGGACAAATATGAGAGTACACCTAGGAGAAAGGATGAAGGCTCGTAGCATGAACAAACTCACTGATTTAGGAGGGCAAAGCAGAGGTAGAAACAGGAAGGCAGGACACTGGTGAATCCTGCTGGCCCTCCTCATTTGCATGCAGGAACCAGACCATTTGACGAGAGCTTCCTCATCCCTGCTCGCACACATCCAAATCTGCACAGGGCTCTCACACCCATTCTACTACCTTGTAATCCCCAGTGCTTAGCACCATTATAAGTTCATAATAGGAGGGACGTCCATACTGGTTGAAAAAATAATGAACAGAAAGCCAAAGCTACTGTACAATATCATGGAAAGCATCAATGTCAAAGATCTGAAGTCACTACTTTAAAAAAGCAAGGAAGAAGAGACCAGCACATGTTCCATTCAACATTCAAAGCGACAGTTAACTAATTAATAATTAGTATTGAACACCTTCAATGGGTCTACCCCCAACTCAGCTGCATAAGCACAGCAGTGAAGGTCAAAAACTATTTCAATGAATGAAGGAAACTTTATAATAGTTTCTGGTTTTTATTGCAGAATATATTGAATTCAATCTTGTAGTTTAAAATCATCAGTAAAGAAAGTTTCATTTGTGTTATCCACGCTAGGATATTAAAGAAGAATGTGCAGCTATGAGGGAATGCTGAGTTCACGAGCTTATAAACAGATAGATAGATGGATCAATTGATAAGAGATGTGTATGAGTACATATATAGAAAGGGAACAAATATATTCCCTTAGTGTCTATAATGGAGAACCTGAAAAATTTCAAAGAAAAGCATTGAAATCACTAAAGCATGAAAGAAATGGCTCTGAAATGACAAGAAATGACAAAAAGAATTAACTTATCCTGAAGAAAAACAAGATTGGAAGCAAAAATAGTAAACGTTATTCTACAAGGAATTATGCATATACTATCAAGAACTGGGCTTCAACTAGGGCAATATTTGCTCAAGGGAGAGAAGGTTTCTGGAGAAAGGGCAATAAAACACTGGTACCAGTAGCCAAGTGGGATCATTAAAGAACCACTGGCAGAAAACTCAGCACACTCACTATCAACTACTCAAGCTCAGCGGCAAAGACCAAATGCTGAAAGGTGCTCATACCACTCCCCTCGAAGTCACAGCCCAGTAGAGCTTCTGCTCCTTGATGTCAAGGGTGAGAGACTCCAGGTGGTCAAAGTTCCCAAGGAAGAGATTCTTTAAAGATGTGCCATCCATGCTGGCACTTGCAATCTTGGCGGGAATCCCACTGTCAGTACCTTGGTCCGACCAGTATAGTTTCCTACAACCATGAGAAACAACAACATTTAAGAAAACAGAAAGAGGATTAGAGAGAATGGCATCGATAATTCAGATATTTAAATGTAAATGTGTATTTCTTGTCCTCAGGACGCTTACAATCCAATAGACAAAGTCTGGAGCATCAATACACTGCTCATGCAATGTGGAGGAGTATTTAACCAGTGTTCTGACAATGTCGGTCTATTTCCGAGTTATTACTAGAGTGAGACCATTTTAAATAGAGTCCAAAACAAGAAGCTAGGTTTCCATTGGTGGCTGAACCTCTAGTTTGGTCAGACATGTGGGTAGCATATGACAAAGAGCCCATATTAAAATCTTCAGAGAACCATATCCTCTGACTGCACTGGGAAGGCCAAAGCCAAGTACCTCAGATCTCTTACTGAATTCTTCTTCAAGTCACCATCAACCACAAGATCAGCTGCTTAATGATTTAACCTAATTTTTGTGATTAAAAAAATGCAGAATTTTGGCTCGGTGCCCGTAACACAGTGGTTACAGCGCCAGCCACATACACCAAGGGTGGCAGGTTTGAACCCTGCCCAGCCCAGCTAAACAGCTGCAACAAAAAAATAGCCAGGCATTGTAGTGGGTGCCTATAGACCCAGCTACTTGAGAGGCTGAGACAAGAGAATTGCTTAAGCCCAGGAGTTGGAGGTTGCTGTGAGCTGTGATGCCACAGCACTCTACCCAGGCTGATAGCATAAGGCTCTGTCTCAAAAAAGAAAAGAAAAATAAAATTCATTAAAAGGTATAAAGGGCTACTTTTCATTTCCACTGAAGACACAACTTTTAGACTTGAATACAAACTTTAATTACTTTTTTTTTTCTGTTCTTCCTTTGGCAATTCTCTTTCCCTTTGCCTCCCAAGTAGCTGGGATTACAGACACCCACCACAGTGCCCAGCTTTTTTTTGTTGTTGGTAGAGACAGGGTTTGACTCTGGCTCACTCCTGCTCATACTGGTCTCGAACCTCTGAGCTCAGGCAATCCACCCGCCTCGGCCTCCCACAGCACTGAGACTACAGGCGTGAGCCACCACGCCAGGCCTACAAGCTTTAATTACTTTTGATCTCACCTGCTCTCCTTCAATAGACAACCCTCATCCTCCCTTTTCTCAAAAGTCCTCAAACTTCTTAATTCACAAAGTCTTTATTCTCATACCTCTTCTATTGATTGATTGCCTCAAATCAATACATCCATGTCATGAACTTTATCTTCAACTCTAAACGTCTTTGCTTCTAGTTCTCAAACTTTGAAATTCTCTGCTTTGACCAAACTCTCCTGTATCTTTCCTGCTCCAGTTTTATTTTTCCTATTAAACTAGTTCCTTGCCCTTAAATCCTGCCAGAGCTCCCAAAACTCCAACCTCTCTATACCTGGACATCATATCATATTTAACCATTTCAATCATATTCTGATTTATTCCCTTGGGCTCCCATTGTGCCTAACTTGTTAATCTCCAACGCTGAGTTCCTGCCATTTTTTCTTTTTTCTTTCTCCTCTCCCATTCCAGGCTACCAAAATTTGCTGGACTAGCACAAAACTCTAGTGAATTCTAAGTTCATTAAAAAGGTAAGCTCTCTAACTTTGGCTGAGAATTCTCATCCTTAGCTGACTTGATATCTTGCTCCCAAATCAGCTCATTCAAGTTATTGCTAGTCTTCATAAATTTCTAATACTCCTTCTCTATAACTTTTGCTCTCAATCATTTCTTCATCATCGATCTTTCCCATACTCCTAGAAGTATAATCAGATTTCTCTACTCTAAAAAGTATTTTCCTGTTACCTTTTGACTTACAAGTTTATCTTTTCGTAACTTTTCAATATGAAATTCTTAAAAAATGGTCACGTTTCCTCAGCTTCCTTTCTCTTTTTAACTTCTTCTAACTCAACGGAACATCCTCTCTCTGTAATTGCCTCAACTCCTTATTAGGGATCATCTACAGACATACTTTTCTGTAGCAACTAAGACATTATATCCACAAGCTTCTGTCCTGTTACTGCTCTGACCTCCTCTGACAAAATGCTAAGCTCTTCTAATTGCCTCCCAATCCAACTGGGCCGCTCTTACTTACTTAAAAAACACTCTTTTCTGCCTTTAGCTTATGACTTCCCATCCCTTAGATCACATTTGATATCTTCAAAGCCAGCTCTCTACCTTGATCCAGTCCAAACGACATCACCACCACCAAGCTGAAAGTCTTCTCTCTATAGTGCTGTCATCCCAATTTTTTTAGACTCTCCTATAGTATAACTCTTAAACATATATAAACCTGGACTATTGTTATTTATACACAGACCTTATCCTCTTTACTAAGATACAAATTCTGGAGATTACATATTGGATCTTTAATCATTGTTGTATCCAAGTACCCTACTATGGCCCCATGGAAAAGAATGCTTCCACTCCACGTGTTCCTCTTTTTTCTGGGCAAAAATCTGGACTGTATGTTCTTTTTTGCAATAAGCTGTGGTCCTGTGACTGAATTCTAGCTTCTCAAATATAAACAGAAGTGGTATGCACTATTTATAGGCCTGGCCCCATAAAAACTTCTCAGCAAATTCCTGAATGGTCTGCCCTTTACCACTCAAAAGACGTTGACACTCAAAATGACCTTGGAAGCTTCCTCCTGAAGAGGGCAGAGCCCCGTCAACCTGGGTCCCTAATGACTATATAGAGTAGAACTTCTTCCCAACCTCTCTCAAACACTGCGTCCATATAAAAGATAAATCAATTTCCGTTTTCTTTAAGCCATTACATATTTTGGGGTTTATTTGCATCAACAATTAACCTACCTTGACTAGTACACCACCCAACAATAGATACAAAACACAGAAATGTCTGATGAATGAAACATGAGCAAGCTTGAGTTTCCAAAGTGGAACTTTATATCTAAGATGATCCTTCTTCTAGAAAGAATAACGGAAAACGAGGACCCGCCTGTAAGAACGGAATGCAACTTTTGCTGTTTTTACCCTCTAAGAATTATATTTGGCCTGCATGACATTCTTACTTAAAGCAGCAAGCTCATACAAATTACTTCTCCAGTTCTCTTCCCGGCCTAACCATCTAATGACTTTCAAACAGAAAGTCAAAGTCCACTCGGAATGACTGACAATCTCTTTAAAAAAACAATGCTTTTATTTTACATTTTATTGTTCTGGTTTATAATACAGTATAGTAGAACAATAAAATGAATCACTGATCAGACAGAGCAAAGGACTCTGGCCTGTATCCACCGAGACCATTCTCTCCTCATTTGTCCTCAACTTCTGGCCTCTTTCCACTCCAATCCTGACCAACCTTTCTGATATACAGATTTGGTCCTATTACTCCCTTCCTCAAAATTCCCTGCTGGCTCCTTACTATTCAAATGAATAAAGTCCAACTGCTTGGCATGACCTTAAAAGTCGTCTGTATTTTGTCCCCAAATGATCTTAGCTGCTAACTCTCCCATGGGGTCAACTGCCCCCTACTCCAAGCCTCTGGCTCAGGTCCTCTCCACAGTCGTGCTCCACACGGCCACATTTCTGAGCCTTCATTGCTCCCTTCACCTCCTGCACCACCTTCTGCTTCCAACCCATTCTCCACCTACTGCGAGCCATCTCATCCTTCAAGGCCTATTTGCAAATATTACGTACTACCTTAGTCTATTCTTACATTTATTTTTTTGAGACAGTTGCTCTGTCACTCAGGCTGGAATGTAGCAGTATCATCATAGCTCACTGCTGCATTAAAATCCTGGGCTGAGATGATCCTCCTGACTCAGCCTTGTGAGTAGCTAGGACTACAGGCATGTGCCACCACACCTGGTTAATTTTTTAATATTTTGTAGAGATGGGGATCTCACTATGTTGCCCAGGCTAGTCTCAAACTCATGGCCGCAAGTGATCCTCCCAACTCAGCCTCCAAAAATGCTAGGTTTGCCTCCATAACCGGCCCCATTGTTGTATTTCTATTTTGAATTTCCTGTAATTCCAGCTTGTTTGGAATTAATTTTAAGTCCAGTGTTATTATTTTGAAGACCATAAAACAAAATACAAATTATATCTTTCATGTTAAATGTAACTCAGAGCTATTTCTCTTTCTCACTGCAATCAGTATTTTTAAAGTGTATGACATGTAAATAAGAAATAAGAAATGACAAATAAAAAATGTCCTAAGTGTAAAATCTTCCATTTATGAGACCATATTAGCAAGTGTGGTGCTGGATAGAAGATGCATGCCCTTATGAACACTCACCCACGGGCCGGATCAACAGCTATGCCAATCGGAAACCCAACTCCAAGAGCTGTTCCATCATTGGTAATCAGTGTCTTTCTGTATCTGGTATCTCCTCGGAGTGTTGAGACCTATGGCATAAAATTCCCTATTAAAAGTGAGTTCCATAACAGGGAAACAAAGCTGAGATGAAGGAGAACTAGCTTACACCACAGTGCCAAAGCATGGTTAGGGATGAATGAGAGGTCTGAATGAGATTCAGATAATCGCTAACTACATTTCAGGGCTATGAGGAAATCAGCTCAATAGAAAATAAGAGTAAGAAATGGAAAATCACCTTCTACTTCCAGTTCACCAAAATTTTCAAAAGAGAACAGTTTTATAAATAAAAGATTCAAATGGATACACATACAGAACCACTGCCTGAAGAGACTGCAAAAAATGCCTTCCAAAAAAACTAAGAGAAAACCTTGAGAGACCAATGGGAGCCCTTAGCTTTCCTATCCCCCAACCTCGAGGGCATGGCATTCAGTGGGTTGTCACTGCCAACATAGTTAACCACAACAGTACAAATTCACTCCGAGTTACAGCAAAATCTGTTCCAAGTTCAAATCTCTACCCTGCCAGGTCCTGACTGTATGACCTGAGCTTCTCTAAACCTAGTGTTTTTATCAGTACAATGGACCATAGTGGTGCCTCCTGCATAGAGCTCACAGGACTAAGAGATAATACAGAGAAAGCTTTTGCCACAGCACACCTGGCACAACTGCATTCAATAAATGTCACCTTTTTTTTATTGGTCTGCTTATTGGTCACTTACTATGTACCAGACATCAAACTAAGCACTGTCATGTTTAATCCTCACAAATAATTCTGAGGTGAATACCATTATTATGTCCATGTTGCAAATGATGAAAAACAGGCAGAGAGAGGGTCAGTAGCTTTCCCAATGTTATTAGTTTTTAATTATTATTATTATTACAATTATAGTATTAACAGGACCTTGATACAGCACATAGAAATATGGTTTATGGGACTAGGAGCAAGTTTCTTATAGGAATTAGGCAATTTTAATATGTTCTTATCGTGAAGATACAACTAATCAGAAATTAGAAAATGCCTCTTGATTCAAATTAAGATTTTTCTATAAAATTGCTTTTCAATGCAAATAGATTATTTATATATCCATATCTGGGCTTCTCTCTCTCTCACTCCTACATACATATACACCTTTCTCCTCTACCTCATTCTTCTCTCTAAATTTTTGTTTCTCTCCCCTGTCTGGCACCTTTTACTCCCACTTGGAATAAGATAATTTTCCCTTTTTTCAATTTGCTTCTTTCTGCTACAATCTCTCTCCTAAGGTGCTTTCCTTGTTTGCTAGAATTATCTAGCGCTCTCACACAGACATGCACTAGTCTTCACAATTCAGCCAAAAAATGTCTCTTAGTGAATGAGCACACAGCTACCCCTAGTGGAAAACAATTCCTTCGATGCTTCTCTTTTATTTTCAAGTTGGAATTAAAAGCGAATTACTCTTAATCTGAAAAGAATATTATTTAAGTAAATAGAAAGTGGAAACTATTCCTATTTTCTTAACTAATCAAAAATTACCTGGAGGAATTGCTTGCAATTTATATCACCTAAGGAAAAGAAACAATAAAAACACAAAAAAGACAGTTTACCTGTGGATCATTCTTCTCATAGGTCTTTTATGCTACTATTTAAAGGACACCTCAGTGCTATGATATACTTTTACTTAGGGAGCCACTAATCCCACTTTGCAAATAAGGAAGCAGAGGCTCCGAGAAATTAAGTAATTTATCCGATGTCAATTAGCTCATGAGTGGAGAAAATACAAAACACAGTGCTGTCCCTCGTCACATCACAGAATGCATTTCCATAGTTCAAAAGGTCTTCAGTCAAGTGTTTTTCTCTGCCTGGGATACCTTTTATCCTACTTGTTCATCTGGAAGAAATAAATACAGTCGTCCCCTCATCCAAGGGGGATGTGTTCCAAGATGCCCAGTGGATGCTTAAAACCTCAGATAGTTGTAAACCCTGTATGTGCTATTCATATACTATACATATACACCTCTGATAAAATTAAATTGATAAATTAGGCACAGTAAGAGATTGACAACGATAACCAATCATAAAATAGAATAATTAACAATCTGTTGTAATCAAAGCTATGTGAATGTGGTGTCTCTCTCTCCTTCACTCTAATTGTACTGTGTTTTCAGACCACAAATGACTACAGGTAACTGAAACCTCAGACAGTGAAACCCTTGGGTAAGGGGGGACTTAATAGTCATTGGTCAAAACTCTGCTCACCAGGCCCTGTTAGTGAGAAGCTGGCCCTCTCCCCCTCACTTTACCCACATCACGAGCACTTCAGAGGCACCCCTCTGCCACTCTTACCTCACTAGAGCACAGGTACCTGGTACGTGTCTATCTCTCAGATGTGTGAGCTACTTAAAAGCAAAAAAATGATTTATTTATCTCTGAATATCCAGAATCAACCACGAGACTGATCCATAGAAAGCAGTTATTGGCTTTCTAGTCATTGTATATTTCTATACTTATTCATTATTAAATGAATGAATAAAATGAGCAAGGAGGCAGACAGAAAGCTGCTCCAAATCAAATCATCTTCCCTCTGCACTGAGGCACAATTGCAGACTGGCTTGTGTGGTTAAAGTGGCCTTACTAATACACGCATAAACACACATGCTCAAGTTATTCTCCAGCCTTTTCACTGCCCTGTACCCAACAATTTTGGAAAACTATCAAGTTAAAACCAAAAAACCCCATTTACCAAGCAAGAGAACAAGCAAACGTACAAGGGCATATTATTTGTCATTTGGAATTAAGACAGCTTTGCCCTGAGGGGACTCTAGAGAGACGTGAGCTTGGTATTATAGGTCTTTGGCAATAAATGTTGTCTCTGTTTTGAAGGGAGGATGACATTTTTAGTTGAAATTATGAAAATGGACTGGGTACGGTGGCTCACACCTGTAATCCCAGCACTTGAGAGGCCGAGGCGGGTGGATTGTCTGAGCTCACAGGTTGGTGACAAGCCTGAGCCAGAGCAAGACCTCATCTCTAAAAATAGTCGGGCGTTGTGGCGGGCGCCTGCAGTCCCAGCTACTCGGGAGGCTGAGACAAGAGAATCACTTAAGCCCAGGAGTTTGAGGTTGCTGTGAGCTATGATGCTACAGCACTCTACCAAGAGTGACAAAAAAAAAAAAGAAGGAAATTATGAAAAAATATCTTCCTTGCCACTGTCAAAGGGTTAAACCAGTCTAGATCTGCTGGTATTATAGTTTATAACAGTGCAAAGGAGAGAAGGAGAGAACACTGCCCGTGAATCAGGACAGTAATACTGACCAGTTAAGCCAATTTCTTAACTTCTGTGGACTCAGTTTCTTAGGTAACAAAAAAGGGCTTGAAACCAGATAAGACTCAAAGGTTCCTTCATGGAAATAAATACCTGAGGGTTCTACCTGGTTTGAGATACTCTCTGGGTTAGCATTTGCGCATACTGCAAATTTCCCTCTCATTGTGGATGGGTACTCCACCTTGCTACCCTCAGAAATGTGTCACAGTCAAATGACGGAGTGTTTGTGAAAGACTTGCAGACGCTAACGTACTCTTCCAGTGTGAGCGCCCCCTATCGAACCTGCTCTAAATTAGCCCCCAGGCTGCTGTGTTCCTCATTGTCAGGATCCATCTGTCTGACTGTCTCAAAGAACAACCAACTTCTGCCCTGGGGCCCCCCTCAAACGGTGGACTGTCCTTCTGTAGGGCTCTGCTCACCCTCTCACAAAACCCGCCCTTTGCTTTAGGATGTTTCACTTTCAAAATTATTATAAATTATCCTTGTCCCACAGGGGAGCAAACCCAGACTAATCAAGTTACTGCTGATTTACTTCATGCGATTTCATCACCTCTCCCAGAATTTCTTCTGGATATTAGAATCAAAAGAATGCTTATCTCAAAGAGGAGGGTATCAGAGGAATGAAAATCATGTTTCTACTTTCTTTTTCATGGTTAGAAAAACTATATTGGAGCCACAAAAAGATTTCCATCTAAGAACAGAGGTATAAATTTTGTTGAGAACTAAAATAGCATTTATGATAGTTGAGGAAACACAGTGAAAATTCCCTGCTTATCATAATCTTTCCTTCATGTTGAATTCCTTACATGATTTTACTTATCTTTTTAGATATTATTTTGTAAATCACCTAAGATACTTTTATAGAAATCGATAGTTTATACCAGTATCTTCCCTTTTGCTTCTTCCTAAAAAATAATTCCAAACATCATGAGGGTATTTCCTGAGAACAGATTTTATATGAATGTGAACCGAAGTGGTGTAAACGGTATGATGGAATCATTACCTGGATTGACTGAGTTCCAGGATTGGTGGTATAAAGGTTTCCTGATATCCAGTCTAAAGCCAGGCCTGTAGAAGACCCCAACATAGACAGAGAAGCAAACTCGGTCCTGTTAGTGCCATCTGTCTTCACTCTGTAAATTTCACCCTGGGACGAAAGACAGGAAGAAGACATGAGGCATTTCAAGACCACAGCTTCTGCAAAGGAGTATCTTCTTCACAATGGCTAATGTCAGCAGCTGTGTTCCTTTAGCTGGCCCCAGAAAGCAATGACAAGTACAAGTTCAGCTCCCCTGGTAGGCTAAACATGTACAGTGCTAAGGCCAGCAACATTTTCACACTGATTGTTAAGTGTGTGAGGGGAATACACAAGGCTTTGCTATTGAAAACTATAGAAAATTATTTTTAAAAATACAGAAAATTTTCCTAACTACCAGAGGCATTAGAGTCATTAAAAAAAAAAACAAAAACCCAAGTTACAGATATGGATCAGAAGGCCAGAATATATTTTTCATAAGGGCAACAAAGATCAAATAGAAAAATCTTTCCTTTCTTCCTCCTTTATATTCTTCTTGCTCTTTCCCCATCCCCTGGAGAGTGGTGGGGAGAAAAGGTCCCTAGTGGAAGGGAATTGGAGGAGTTTATTCTTTGCCTGGAGGCAGATTCTGAACAAGCCCAGCAGCCACATCAAACACTTTCCTAGAAGTCCCTCAGGAAACTACTACTTTGGTCTTGAATTATGGTCATTTTTATGTCAGTGTGATATTTCCTACTTAGCTGAAGGCTCATTCTGGGCAATCTTTGTAACTGTTGCTTCTTAGAATATATTCTGCAGTTAGAAACAGTAGTTCTGTACAGGGAAAACTTATAGGCACTAATTACATACTTACTAAATGAATAAATAATACAAATAGTTTACATTCATTCATTGTTCTAGTGCTAAAGATTTTTTTGATCTTTGCTCCAAGCCAAGTTCACACTTACATCCCTCTGATCAAAAACTTTTCTGGGCCCAACAAAAGTTTGCTTCTAAGAAGGCAACAGTATAGACAGGCTCTTCGAGAATAAATGACATACAGTACTTGGAATGTTATTTAGGACTTACTGGATTCTCAGCCCAATAGATGTATTGCTCTGAGTCATCAAATTCAACATCGTAACCATTCTGTACCCCTGCTATGGGGACCATAGCATCGTTGCTCTTCACATCAGGATTAAGGGAGATTCCAAAAATTATATTTTCTCTTACAGTTATTAAGAAAGGTTGATCATCTGTGAAAATAGCAGAATATCACTCAAAGTCCTATCCTACCATATTCTTGTTAGCAAAGTATCTCAAGAAGGGGAGAAAAAGTATCCAATGTACTCAGCCCTATTATGAAACCAATTTATAAACACCCACACTTCCATATGAATGCTATAACCCAACTGTAGCCCAAGATGAAGGGGAAAGAGGAGGGGGTGAAGAGGGGAGGAGAGAGGATGGGTGAAGGGAAGGTAATTAGTGGGACCACACCTATGATACATTTTACAAAGGTTCATGCTTAATCTACTAAGGGTAGAATATAAATGTCTTAACACAATAACTAAGGAAATGTGGTGAAGGCTATGTTAACCAGTTTCATGAAAGTATTTAAAAATTGTCCCCATAATTGCATTATTGTACACCACTATTATTTAATAATAATAATTTAAAAAGCTGGGCATTGTGGCAGGCGCCTATAGTTCTAGCTTCTTGGGAGGCTAAGGCAAGAGGATCACTTGAGCCCAAGAGTTTGAGGTTGAGGTGAGCTATGATGCCATGGCACTCTATCACTCTATCAAGGGGCAACAAAGGGAGATTCTATCTCTAAAAAAAAAAAATTGAAGTGGTTTCATTTTTCTTCCTCCTGTAAATTAAAGGAAGGAAAGAATGATCATTGCTGTTTGAATGTTTCAATATCAAATGGGTTTTATTCCTGACCTTCAATGTCTATCAGCTATATGATCTCAGAAAATTTCAAAGTTTTTTAGTATGAGTTTATTTTTGAAGGGAAAAATTGATTAAGTCATTTATATTAAGCACTTAGCAATAGGTCTAGGCCCTCAAAAATGTTAATTCTGCCTTTTTGAGGGGAGGGAGGTAACTAGAACCTGTGAGAAAATTAGTAAATGGTCTTATTTCCAAATTGCTCAGCCATCTCCATCCTGAAATTAATGATGAAAAAATGATGCAGCAATGAAATATTGGTTACCCAAGTTTGAGAGTGTGTTGAATGACAAAGGTATGTTTGCTTTACCTTTACCCAACAAGTCTATGACTTGTAACACAGCACTGGATCGATGACTATGTCACCATTAAATATAAGTTGTCACAATGAGTTCATTACACAGTTCCCTAGAGAACACCTGAAGCTGTGAAACCTTTGGCAGGTCATAAGCAGCTCCCTCCTGAGCAGGATTTTGGCTGAAAGAAAGGAAACACTGTCACTCCTCTGAATAGAAATGACACACAGTGAATTACTTTAACAGAGACTGCCAGGCCAGCATAATCTAGTGAAGAGATGTGTCATCATCACTCCTGGAAAATTAACCATAGCTACACACTTCTGTGACCAAGATCAAGGTATTCATTTTCTAGAGAATATTTTGGAAAACATAATTGCCATTCTAAGTATTGTAACCATTTTTTCCCAAAAAGGAAAATTAGAATAAAAACTTTATAAATTTGTGGGAGAGGTGATGAATATTTAGAATGGACCATTATTAACCATAACCTTTTATTTTTATTTTTTTTTATTTTCTTATGTGTCTTACTGCCCAAATAATATGCTTTATTTCTTTATTTGGTTATGTTGTATTATCTTTTTGGGTATTCTGATTTTCTTCTATTTTATAAAGAAATTTATATGTTCTTAAGGAATATTTGTAATTTCCTTTTCTTTTAATGACTAATATTTTTCTATCAGGTTAAACCAGCTTTTTCTATTTTCTGAAAGTATGTCTAATTTTTTTTTATTCTAGATAATATTGGGGTACATATGATTAAGTTACATAGTTTGCTTTTGTAAGGTTAAAGTTGGAGTTTAAGTGTGTCCTTTACTTAGGAAGTATGCAATACATGTAAAATGTATCTGTTAGGTGGGAATTTACCCTTCTTCCTCCCTTACTTGATTTTCATTGAGTTTTTCTCTCATGTGAACATGTGTTAATCTACTAGTTCTAATTTAGTACTGAGTACATGTGATAACTTTTTTTTTTTTCTATTCTTGTGATACTTCCTTCAGGAGAATGTTCTCTAATTCCATCCAGGTTGTTACAAAAGATATAAAATCTCCATCTATTTTATGGCTGAATAATATTCCATGTCATATATTGAAATATTTGGGAATTTACCTAACAAAAGACGTGAAAGATCTCTGTAAAGAGAACTATGAAACTCTAAGAAAAGAAATAGCTGAAAATGTTAACAAATGGAAAAATATACCATGTTCATGGCTGGGAAGAATCAACATTGTTAAAATGGCCATACTACCCAAAGCAATATATAATTTCAACGCAATCCCTAT
>CAUYPK010104762.1:0-26743 GCA_963574355.1 Loris lydekkerianus | reverse complement strand
CTTAACCCCCCCTCCCTTTCTTAGCTCTACCCATTCCCACCCCCCACTGTGTACTAGGACCTTAATGGTCCTCACATTAGAATTGAGTACATAGGATTCTTATTTCTCCCTTCTTGTGATGCTTTACTAAGAATAACGTGTTCCACATCCATCTAGGTTAATACAAAGGATGTAAAATCTCTGTCTTTTTTAGTGGCTGAATAGTATTCCATGGTGTACATATACCACAGCTTTTAATCCTTTCCTGGTTGGTGGGCATTTAGGCTGTTTCCACATTTTGGCGAATGTAAATTGAGCAGCAATAAACAGTCTAGTGCAAGTGTCCCTGTGGTGAAAGGACTTTTTTCCTTCTGAGTAGATGCCCAGCAGTGGGATTGCAGGATCAAATGGGAGGTCTAGCTTGAGTTCTTTGAGGGTTCTCCATACTTCCTTCCAAAAAGGTTGTATTAATTTGCAGTCCCACCAGCAGTGTAAGAGTGTTCCTTAAAAAGTTAAATTTCTGGTGGCAAATCTGGTTACCATCATTTTTGCCCTCATAATCTGTTGCACAGTACTTTCTGGGGCTCTGGGACAAGGCGTCATTGCTTGTTCCTACTTGTCATCTGTATGACGTGAACCTGTTCAGTCAAGTCTCCATTATACCATTTCACAACGGAGCAATCTTTAGTAGCTGTACCCAGAAAGAACCCATGCATGTGTATAGAACTGGAGGAGAATCCGCTCATAAGTTGGACAGGTACACAGATTCTGTGGTGCTCTTGGGCACCTTAAGCCCTCATGATTTCTGTCTTGATGCTAGGACTTTTCTGATTCTTCCCTCTTACTGCCCTAGGTGGACTTAGGCTATGTAGACAGTTAAATGACTCTATTGCTGAGCCCTGGGGAGGCGTAGGTTGAATCCTCCCAAGCAGTTGAAAGCCTCTTTTATTGTCCCTCCCAGTTGGAAGTGACATGCCTTTTCCTTTCTTTTCCCCCTACAGATCCTGTTCACCTTCCAGGTTGAGAGAAGATGCTCTTAGAGAGTTGCTTAGGGCCTGTGTAGCTTTAAGTTGTTGAAGGGCCATCTGTTTGTCCACGCTGGGGCTTAAGGAAGGTCTGAGGGTCAAGTATGGCAATAACCCTGTGGTGACTGTTGCCACTGCGAACAGAAGAAAGTGCAGCTTCCATTTCTCACTGCCTCTCAGGGGCACCCTATGTACTGAGGGCAGGGAGGGAAAGTGTTGCTTGTACAAAGCCAGCTCAGAGGGTGAGCAGGTACTACGGAAAAGGCTGGTCGCTGATTACTTTTTCTGTGCTGCTGAAATAAAAACCAATTCCATGCCCTGTGCAAAAGTATAGCAGTGTTGACAGCTGAGAATGTATGTGTGAAGACTCTGAGGGCAGCAGAGCACCCTATCAGGAAACGTCAAACCTTCTTCTAGAGGTCGTTTACGCAGCAACCTTGAGTGATATCCTCCCACACCACTTCACCCTTTACATCGGAGGGTCCTGGCCTTGGCTGCACATTTGAATCGCCTGGAGAGCTGGGAAATAATTTGGATGTCTGATCCCACCTCACGCTAATTAAATCTGAATCTCTGGTGATGGGTCAGCCTGGGAATTAGTAGTTTTAAAGTTCTTCAGCTGATTTTGATGTGCAGCCAGGCTTAGGCTTTTTAAAACCATCCCCACAAGATTCTCCCATTTCTTTTAGTCAGTGGTTCTTAACAGTTGAGTGTGTGTCAAAAATCCCCAGGAAATCATCTTAAAACTGATTGCTGGGTCCCATCGCCAGAGTTTCTTATTCAGTAGGTCTGGAGTGAGGCCAGAGAATTTGCATCTTTAAAAAGCTCCCAAGTGATGCTACCTGCTTGACCTGGGAGTACATTTTATGAGCCCCTGCTCCATGGCTACATCAATTCTGTTGACCTCTTGCATTAGGAATTTCTCTGACACTGTGCTTTGTCCTTTCTTTTCATTGCTACTACATTTTTCTCCCTTTTCTTCCTCTTTGCAATGTTAAACCTTTTCCTTTTAATTCTCATTCGTTCATCCATCTACAGACAAATCCCAGGCACTCAGCACATGCTGGGGGCAGTCTTCCTGTATTTTTCTTTTTAAGCCTCTTATTTCGGTCATTGACACTGGTGGCAATTGGTGCTTTTCTGCCTCCATTGTTATTTTTGGTTTTGTCTTGGCCCTTGAGGGTTGATTTTGACATCAACATGCACTTCAATTTGGCACTTTTAGCTACCTACTGAGTTTAGGATTCTCTTATTTCTTTGGAGGAATATTCAGTTTCTTCATCTCTCTTCACATAGGGGCTGTACATGTGGGCTCTTCTTTGTAAGGAAAAGGTAAACTCATAATGATCTATAACTACCTAACAATGCTGGGGCAAGGAAAGCCTTCCTGAAATATGCATTGAGTCTCCCTTGTCCTTTGCTCTTAGCCAGGGATCCTCAAACTGTGGCCCGCAGGCCACATGCAGCGGTATGGTTGTATTTGTTCCCGTTTTGTTTTTTACTTCAAAATAAGATACGTGCAGTGTGCATAGGATTTTGTTCATAGTTTTTTTTTTTTTTTAACTATAGTCTGGCCCTCCAATGGTCTGAGGGGCGGTGAACTGGCCCCCTGTTTAAAAAGTTTGAGGATGTCTGCGGCCATGGAAAGATAAATAGGGTGGGTGAGAGTGGAGGTACTTGTTCTAATTTGTGATGCTCTTATTTCTTTATTTCTCTACTCACTGATTCTCATGGGCTAGGAGGGATTCTACTGTTGTTTTTTCATGGCTATATTAGTTTTCTATTGCTGCATGACAAATTGCCACAAATTTAGAGGCTTATTTAGTAACTTATTAGCTGAGATCTCTGCTTTGGGTCTAGCAAAGCCTGAAGTCAAAGTGTCAGCCAGGCCGAATTCTCATCTTGAGGCTCCATTAGGGAAGGATCCACTTGCAAGCTTATGTGGTTGTTCGTAGAATTCATGGAAGCTTGCTTCTTAAAAGTCAGCAATGGAGAGAGTCTCTGAAGCTTCTAGTCACTGATCCTGAGACCCTTTTAACACACACCACCTGATTAGCTCACACTCACCCAGGGTGATCTTATTTTTGATTAATGAAGTCAACTGATTAGGGACTTTACATCTGTAAAAAAGAAACCCCCTCACTATTATCATGTGGTATTGATTAGATGCAATTTATAGGCCCTTCCCATGCCGAAGGGGAAAGGATTATAAGAGGATTTGCCTACTATGATGGCTATAGTGAAGTGCTTGTCAAAAGCTGCAGAATTGTATAGTTGCTCTAGAACTATACCTCCAATGCCATATTGCTCCAGTCAGATAAATTCCCTATGGAGAGAGCTTCTTGAGCACAGACTGGGAAATAGCCCTTTAAGTCATGGAAAGTAATTGGTTTGGCAAGAGCATAGCTTTCCCCTTTTACAATAAAACTGACTCTTGATTTATTCTTCTGTGCTGTATTCCATTTTTATTTCCAGTATGTTTTTTTAAATAAGCCAATTATAAATTATATTCTTGCCACCAAAGACAAAAAAGTGAACTAACCCCCAACCATCCAAATAAATGGGATCTTTAATCAGAAATAACAAAGCTGGTCAGACTGAAACTCACCATAAATCACATTTCCTTGAGTGTGTGTAACCAGCAGGGAGAGCTGTTATATTAAAAACCCATCCACAAATCCCATTGAAGATGAAATGTGGGAGCAACCTTACCTAAACCAATTGGGAAACATTAGCAGTCCCAGGGTTTTGCCATTCTTTAGCAGCTTGGGAATCTTCTACCATGTTCTGGACCCAAGTGTGACTTGATCAATGTGAAGTGTGATGGGCTTTTGTGCTGTGGGCCATTAAAGTGTGGACAGCATCTTTGATTTGTCTAGGAAAAATTATCAGGAGGGCTGAGTAAGAGTCAAATGTTAATGGGGGAAACAGAAAAGTGAGGAGGAGTCATTGTGGGCAGACAGGCAAGGTAGTATGGAGGGGAAGGGGAAAGATGTGGTGACATGGTTGGAAAAGGTGAGGCCAAAGAGCACTATCCTCGGTTCTAGTTTTTCAGTGATCTACTTGAGATTTCCAGGTAGTCTACTTTTAAAAAATCTTATTTACTTCATTCACATCAGCAACCCTCAAGAAAAATGAATTAGAGCAACCCTTAAGAAAAATGATGTTCATAACATAGTTGTAGTTCTATGTATCTACTTTTTAAAAAATTTCTCGTTGTGAAGGTACAACCAACTAGGTCACAATATTTGAATTTGTTAGGTGGAGTCCTTCTTGTATTTGTGTCCTGTACTCAAAAGGTGTGCCATATACCCCTACTTTGTGCCCTTTAAGTGGGAGCACAACAAGCCCCCCTCATTACCCACTGCCCCCAACTTGAATAGAGCTAAGCTTTCGTCCTATGTGGGCGTGTGTTAGATCATCTACTGGCAGCCCACTTTTCAAGAGACCATTTTAAGGTGAGCAGCTTGAGTATCTTCTGTCCCAAAGAATTCAAGTAGTGGGCTCATCATTTCAAATCATCTTTCTTCTGGATTTAGTAGCATTTTGTTATTACTGTTTAATTTTTCACTGAGGCCTGCAACCCAAGGTCCTATTGCATCACATATGCAATATGAGCTATATTTAGTAGTGTTTCTTATGAGTCTCTGGAAAAAATGCTCTTCCAAATGCTATAGGAAAAAGTGAGAAATAATGTAAGATATCCTGAAACATGTAACGCAGATTCTTATCCTTAGGTAAAGAGGTTAAATTAATACAACGAAATCCTATCAAAGGACGGTGGAGTCTTGTGTATAGGTATGCTGTACTTTAAGAAAGCTTGATGAGCCTCCAATCTAATGATTATTTATTAATCTTACCAAAGAATCCTTTGTTGTTCAAAAGGATTCACTCAAGGGTTCCTTTAAATAGTGCCTTTAAATGTTTGTTTATAAACTGTTAACTACTTGACAGAGAAGCAGGGAAACTTAAACTGTTGGGAGCCACCGCCAGTTGAAGATTAATCCAAAATGTAGATAAAGCTACTCTCTGATTATAATGTGAGTCAATGAGAAAATATAATTAAATTTATAAAAATTTAATCACCACAGAACTCTTCAGGAGCGTGTCTTTTGCAAGAAAGGAGGTACACCTGTGGCGTGTCTCTATCAGGTCTGCGAATCCTTCTAAAAGTCATCGTCCCACAAATCTCTACTCAGCCCACACAGTTCTCATGAGCCTTGCTCACATTTGCCAAGACTTCATTGCTTTGCATTTTGCTTCCTTCACAGTGCCTGGCAGACCGCCTGGATCACAGCAGGCTCCCTGGTGGGTATTTGCTGATTTGATGTGAGATGCTTCAACAGTAGGCCAAGATAAGGACATCACACATATGGCTTGTGTGGGGTTGCAATAAGTCCTGCTATGATTTCCAAAGAGGTTTTTGAAGCCATGATGAGGATTTACACCTCTGGCCTGGGGGAATATAAACATTGACTTGAACTTAATAAATTCAAAGTTCTCTCAAGGGTAGTTCCCACGGAACTTCAACCCAAGTGTTGTAGAAGGGAAGGCAAATTTCGCCTTCAGTTTATTCACTGGGTGTTCACTCATTTATTTTTGTGTTTTTTTACCAGAAAAACATAGACACGGAAACTAGCATACAACAAATATAAAACTTAAGGAATTTTTATAAGGTCAACACCCTTTTAAATGCCACCCAAGTCAAGAAATAGAATCTCATCAGTTACCTGAGAAGCTCCCAGGCCCACCAAGAATTCTGTTCTGACTTCAATCACATCTCTCCTTCCTGTTTGACTTTTATAGTAATCACTTTTTTTGAAAGAAAGTTTCCTCCCTCCATCTCTGCCTTTTTTACTGGAAATTTATTCATTGAAGAATATGGTCATTTGATCTGTGATGTTTCCCATAGTCTGTATTTTGCTGATTGTATCCAGGTGATTAGTTTAACATATTCCTCTGTCCTCTTTTGTCTATAGAGTGGTAGTTGCTTCTAGACCAGTGATTTTCACCCAGGAGTGATTTGCAGGGAACATTTGTCAGTATTTGGAGACATTTTTGATTTTTACAATGGGGTGGGTGGTGCTACAGGCATCTAAGAGGTAGAGGCCAGGAATAGTATTAAACATCCTATAATGTGCAGGGTACTCCCCTTTCAGGAAAGAATTATCCAGATCCAAATGTCAGTGCTGAGGTTGACAATCCCCAATCTAGAGGTTTGTTCAGATTCAATTTCAATTTTTTTTTTTTTTTGACAAGACTATAGAGGTTGTGATTCATCAGCAGGCGCATAACGTCTGGATGTCTCTATTTTTGTGATGCTAACAGCCTTTGATGCTTAATGCTTAGATTAGTGGTTGCAAAATAGTGATGTTCTAATTCTCTAATTTCTACTTCATTTGTTCGAGTACTTCAAAAAAAGACCCTCCCTTCATCTAGTATTTGATTATGCAGTGGCACAGTTCATATCAGAAAGACAGAATGAATACTTGATTCTTCAGTGTCATGAGAAAAAAGGTAGACTTTGAAAAAAGGTGTGACTTTATAGGTCTTGACTCCTGTATCCACTACATGTATGTTATTGGACAAATTATTCCAACTGTTTGCATCTCACTTTCTTCATCAGCAAAGTAGGGCTAATAATATCTACCTTATAGGGTTGAAGTGAAGATAAAGTGAGATAACATTTATTCCTTCATCAATTCAACAAATATTTACCATCTGTTTTATACTAGGTTACTGTTCTGGGTCCTGGGTAAATATCAATGAACAGATATTTCTGTCCTCATGGAGTTTTTATTCTGGTGAGGGTATAAAGATAAACAAATGCCTATATAAAATAGATAGTATATCTGATGGTGAAAACTGCTATGGAGATGAGTAAAACAGTACAGGGTGAAAGGACATTCTAGAAATTTCTCAGGATTTAAATCAGGTGGTCAGGAAAGATTTCATTGAGGTGATGAAATTTGAGGCAAATGGTAGATATCTGGATAAAGAGCATTCCAGGAAGAGGGAATAACAAGTACAGAGGTCTCGAGGTGGGGGGATGGATGCTGCATTCAGAGAACAAGGAGGGTAATGTGATTCAAGTGGAGTGAGTGGGGAAACATGCAGCTAAAGTCAAGAGAAGTGTCTATGAGGAGGGTACCATAAGGTCTTGGTTTCTGAAAGGACCTCAGTTTTTATTCTGAGTGAGAGGAAGCCATTGGAGGGTCTTAAGCAGAAGAATGACATGACTTACTTGTTAAAAATGATCTGGCAGAGATAATGGTGGCTTGGACCATGAAGTAGTCAGATGCAGAGTGGCCAGATTTAAAGATAGACTCAAGGAGATTTGCTTATGGATTGTGTATGAGGAATGAAAAAGGAGAGAATTCAGGGATGACTCCAAGTTCTTTTTGGAATGAACAATTGGATTCATGGAATTACTGAGGTAGGGAAGACTATGGAGTGAGTGAGTTTTTGGAGTTTAGTTTGGGAAGTTAAAGTTTTGAGATGCATATTAGATATTTCAGTGGAGTTACTAAGTTGGCATTTGAACATAATGGTCTGAAGTTCAAGAGAGAAAGAGATTTGGACTAGAGATCATATTAAGTTATTAACATAAAGATAGCATTTGAAGCTATGAGACTAAGTAAGATTATTAAGGGAGCAGGGTTTAGACAGAGAGTAGATGAGATCCTGAGCACTCTAATATTTAGAGGTTGGGAAGGTGAGAAGGACATTGAGAAATTATAGTTAGTGAGATATGAGGAAACCCAGGAGTGTTTAGTATTCTTGGAAGCCAATGAAGATAGCTTTTCTTTTCAAGGTGGGGGACTCCCAGCTGTGTTACATGCTATTGATGTGTCAAGAGAGATGAGTTTAGAGAACTGATCATTGGATTTAGCAATGAAAAAGTCATTTGTGGCCTGGACAATAATGTTTTCAGTGGTGTATGCAGAGTAGGGTGAGGATGGAGTCAAAATCCAGATTGGAGTAGATTCAAGAAAGACTGGAAAGAGAAATGGAAAGGAAGTTTTCCCAAGAATTTTCTGCTATAAAACGGAGCAGAAAAATGGGGCAGTACTTGGAGGGCCACGTGGATTCAAGACAAAATTTTTTAAGATTTTTAGAGAATGTTTAGATGTTGGTGATTGGAATGATTCAGTAGAAAAGGAAAAATTGATCACGCCAAGAGGGGGGAAAGGATTGCTGGAGGGATGTCCTTGATTAAAAGAGAGAGGTGGATCTAGCGAGCAAGTGAAGGGGTTGGCTTTTGATCAGAGGAAGAAAGGTTAGCTCATCCATTGCATTAGAAGAGAGGGTAGAGTATTCACACCCTGTTGCAGATAGGTAGGTAGATGGGGTGGTGGGGGCCTGTGAGAATAATCTTCTGATTGTTTCTATATTTTCCATGAAGTGAGAAACAGGGACATTACAAGTAAGTAAAGGAACAAGAGACATTAAAATGTGATGAGAGAGAACTATGAGGTAGATGTCTAGTGGGAGAGTGAGTGGATGAAAAAAATACAGTGGTACTGCCAGCCTTACTGAGGACTCATTTGAAGTAATTGTATATTTTAGAGTGAGGTACTAGATTTTTATGGTACTGGAATTTTTTCTCTGACAAATTTTAGGTTGCGTGAATACAGGTCTGGAGTCTGCAGAGATCTAGATTCATCAAGATTTGGGGTTTTGCTTGGCAATTATGATGAACAGAGAAAGGAACAATGGAGCTGATGATAGAGGCAGAGGAGTGATTGATAATGGCCCATGGGGTTTATGATGAGTAAGTAGGAAAGTGAGGACTTGGTGGGGAGGTGAGGAACAGTGAAGATGTGATGAGACCAGGGGTTGCACATATCAGTGGGGTAGAGGAATTAATGGGAGACTGAAAACTCAAGGGACTACCCCAGCAAGATAGCGTATGTGGTTGAGGTAAGGCAACAAATTCAGTGCTTGGCATGTAGGAGGCTGTCAATTAATATTCATTTCCTTTCCTATTCTTCTATTGCCATTTGATTAGAGCATCATAAATCTGGCTCACTTCTTTACAGTGAATTCTCTCTTACAGTTATCAATCACTCCTTTGCCTCTATCATCAGCTCCATTGTTCCTTTCTCTCTTCATCATAATTGCCTAGCAAAACCCCAAATCTTGTTGAACCTAGATCTCTATAGAACCAAATAATCCAATGGTACCTTTGAAACCCCTGGCCCATATCCCTGATTTCAAGCTGAGAATTTGCATTTTGCTTCTAATAAATGTATAGCAGTTAGCACAAATTCCTGGTACTGGTACTTCCTCTCCCACATGCATTGTTGAGTAGTGCTGATTGATCAACTTGGACATGGCCTCAGAATCTTTCTCAACACAGCATCCAGGTCTTTATTACCAATGAATAGGAGTTGGAATATATGATTAAACCTATTTGTCACCCTTGAGCTACTGATAAGGTCACTTAAAAATTGTTTTAGTTTATTGATTTGGTGAAACTCAATTTGTTTTTGAATAAAGGTGTTGAACCATATTCAATTTTCCAGCAGGGGAATAAATGCTTTCTTATGTGAGAAAGGAAAACGGCATTCAGTTTTGAGTGAAGATTTTGTAGGTGCATGGTTTCTACAGTGCCGTGCTTTCTCTAGGACAGCCCCACAGAAGAATGATCTTTTTTTTTCTTTTCTTTTTTTCTAATAGATTAGCTTAATAAAAAGAAAATGGTAGGAAATTAGTTTCTCCAGGATACTTTTATACCAGATCATTATTATTAGTTAGAGTTTGTCCTAAAGAGCAGCACTAATTTTAAATGTTAGGTTTTGAGCATGTATTTTAAATCTTTAAATTATAACCATTCAGATAATTGTATTGGATTATTTTAGTTTTATCAGAGAAAGCAAAATGAGTAATGCTTTAAAAACTGTTCGTGTTTCCGAGTAACTTTGGATTCTAAGTGACTAAAAACATGAACTGCGTCTGAGTCACTTTGCTTTAACTGTATTTTGGGGGTTGTTTGATTTATTTGATTGCCTTGAGCTGAGCACATTTGTGTCCTAGTGATGGCTCACTCTCCCCCTGCTTTCATGGGGGTGGATCACTTTGGAGATGCAAAGTGATTATTTTTGGTTTCATCAGTCAAAAGGAATAGAATGAGATAAAAAAGCATTAGCTTCTTTTTTTCTAAACTTAAATTTCCACAATCTCAAAAGATGACTGCTTCTTAGCAAAGAATGTTGGCAGAATTTATTTGATTGCAAGATGATCAGAATAGTTGTTTTGAAAGTTATCTCTTTACTGAAGGTCCAATTAAATCTCCTTTAATGAGCGGGGAATAGTGCTAAGTACTGTGGGGATTATAGAGAAGTATTATTTACAGTTTCTGTATTCAATGTTTTATAGTCTAGTTGGGAAGACATGCTATACTAACATGAAAATGCAACAAACATGCAACACTGTAAATGTTCAATCTTAAATATGCATGACTGATGGTAAGAAGAATAGGACTTCAAAAGGTGGAACCATTGTGGCTTGGATAGATAGAGGTTGTATGCATAGTGATGAAGACGTGGAGCTTGAAACCTCTGGAGTCACATCCCAGCTTTTTGTCCTAAGAGACATGAGAGCTTATTCAAGCTCTGGGCCTCATTTTTTCTCTTCTGTAAAAGGGAAAATAGAAATACTTATCCCATAAAGCCATTGTAAAAATTAAGTTAATACAAACATCTTACTCTGTGTATTGACTCATGGAAATTTACCAGTGCCCGACACATGGAACATGGAAAGCAGTCAATACATCTTTTTTTTTTCTTTTAAGATTTCAGAATAATTGGCAATTGAAGCAACACCAAAAATCTATTACTGGGATCTGATGAAACTAAAACGCTTCTGCATGGCCAAGAGCACAGTAAGTAAATCAAGCAGGCAACCTTCAGAATGGGAGAAGATATTTGCAGGTTCTGTTTCCAACAAAGGTCTGATAACTACAGTCCACAGATAACTCAACTAATCAAGAAAAGAACAAATATAATCCCATTTCTTTGTGGGCAAGAAAATTGAAGAGAAGCTTCTCTGAAGAAGACAGGTGCATGGCCTACAAACACATGAAAAAACTGCTCATCATCATTAATTATCAGAGAAATGCAAATCAAAACTACTTTGAGATATCATCTAATTCTAGTAAGATTAGCTCACATCACATAATCCCAAAACTTCAGATGTTGGCATGGATATAGAGAGAAGGGAACACTTCTATACTGCTGGTGGGAATGCAAGCTAATATGTCCTTTTTGGAAAGAAGTTTGGAGAATACGCAAGGAACTAAAAGTAGACCTACTGTCCGATCCTGCAGTTCCCCTGTTACCTATATGCCCAGATGATCAAAAATAATTATACAACAAAGACATTTGCACCAGAATGTTTATTGAAGCCCAATTCATAATTGCCAAGTCATGGAAGCAGCCCAAGTGCCCATCAGCCCATGAATGGATTAACCAATTTGATAAATGAATACTGTGCAATACTATGCAGCCATAAAAAGATGGAGACTTTACATCTTTTATGTTTACATGGGTGGAGCTGGAACATACCGTATACTTGAGTATAAGCCGAGTTTTTGTGCCGAAAATTTGTGCCGAAAAACCCGAACTCGGCTTATACTCGGATCATACAGGTTATTTGATTCGGTGCGCGCACACCTAATCAAATGCACGTAGTCTCCAGTCGTCTTCTGCCGTCTGCTTGAGGGGGCGGTGCTTCAGCTCAGTCCACAAGCCGCGGCTGAGCTGAAGAGGTAGGCGGCTGAACTGAACTGTATTCCACTGAACTATTTAACCCACAATATTTAATGGCACATTTAATTAAGTGAAAACCCCATTTAAGGCAGTAAAGTCTCGTAATTGATTCCTCAATTATTGTAATTGTTTTGGGTATATATTTTTATTTTTGAAATTTACCAGTGGCTGCTGCATTTTCCACCTCGGCTTATACTCGAGTCATTAAGTTTTCCCAGTTTGAGGGTAAAATTAAGGAGGTTGGCTTATACTCGGGTCGGCTTATACTCGAATATATGGGTAATAAAAATTTGCGTATACTTTTCCAAGAATAATTTAGCATTATATAACAGAAATGTTTAAGCAATCTATGACTTGACTCAGTAAAATATCTGAAAAGAACATATACATTAGTTCGCTAGGAATATTATAACAAGGTATTGCAGACAGGAAGGCATATACAACAGAAATTCATTACTCACAGTTCTGGGGGCTAGAAGTATGAGATTAAGGTACTACATGGTTGGTTCCTTCTGAAGGCTGTGAGGGAAGGATCTGTTCCTGGCCTCTCTATTTAGCTTCTGGCAACTGTCTTCTCCCTCTGTTACTTCCCATTTTTTATAAATTATCTTTTCTCTATGCCTGTCTCTGTGTCAGTTTCTCTCTTTGTATAAGAATTACCAGTCATATTGATTAGGTACCATTTTAATAACCTGTTTTAACTTGACTACCTCTGTAAAGAACTTATCATCAAATAAGTCAGATTCTGAGCTACCAATAGTTAGAATGTCAGCATATACATATTGGGGAGATACAATTTAACTCATAACTGCTAATATATATTATTATATATGTCTGAATATTTAAATTTAGCATATCATTATATATGACTGAATATGTAAATATATATCATCATATATGTCTGAATATTTAAATTTAGCATCTTTGATAGGGCAAAAACATATAAGCACAAAAGTCAAAGTAAGCATACATTGGCATAAACATAAATGACTAAATATAGCATGACATATGTGAAGGTTCCTATAAATTCATTAAAAACACTTAATGTGTATATAGATAGATAAATACAAATATAAAATATGTAAAAATATTTTCTTTCACAAAAAGAAGTTCAAAAGGATTTTATACGTATATGTAAGGGTGTATATGTGTGTATGTGTGTGTGTGTTTCTAGAAAGAAAAGAAAGCATTCCCAGGCATTATTAAAAATAGTATTAATCATACCTACCTATAAGGAGTAGGTCTAGGAATTAAAAGGCTTTTGGAAATTTTATATCATTGGCATCAACAAAACCTTAGCCATAATTTTTCTAAGTACTATGAAAAGGAAAAAGATTGCCTAAGAAAGACAACAAATGAAAATTGAACTTCCCCAGTGAATTAATCAATATGTGAATATAAGCAAAGCATTTTCTGATATAATTTATTTGTATAAAAAATGACAATAATAATGTCTTTTATATAATACAAAAAGTGCAATTCTTACATTTTTAGCAAGATGAAACTCTATGCAATGAATACTAAAGTTGGGGGTTCAAGAGCCCTTTTTTCTAACTCGTTTAGTTTAGGAGTGACACGCAGCTGCTTACAAACACACACACACACACACACACACACACACACACATACGGCTTGAGCTATTGAGTGTCAAGGTGGTCAGTTAAGACACAGAAGCAAATTGAAGTAACATCAAGCCTTTACTCACTTATGGTGATAGTGCAGGTAAGAGACAAAAATAAAAGGCTCCAGCTCTCCAGCTTCTCTGTAGGATGGCACCAAGCGAGGATCACAAGACAGGCAACACAGATGAATACAACTCTCACTGCCAAGGAGTCCCAAATGAAAATTCCTTTCTTTGGGGGTCAAGAGGAAGTACAGGGTGGAAGTTAAGACTAGAAAATTCTGAAGTTAAAGCCAGGAAAGTTGCCATAGGGAAGACCTCTGGCAAGGAGTCCTCTGAGTGGAGGCACCTGCGCTGGAACTGGAGCTCTGTGTACATGCATGCCAACCAGGGCTTGAATCCCTGAATGAAATTTCCTCCAAGAAACTGTAAAGCCTTGACTATGCACAGTGTCCCAGATGTGGTTGGCACCTTTCCCCAGGAGGTCTACCAAGCAAACCCTTGTAATTGACTGTGGCTGGGCCTGAGGATCACAAATAGAATTTTAGCCTGAATCTATACTGTTCTTAAAGCAATTAAAAACAAGATGGGTGCAAATGCTGTGTAAGTACCAGTGTAACTAGTGTATAAATGCAAATGTTTACCAGCAAATGCATAAAAATGGCTAGAAATGACAGGAATCTTGAAGTTTATCTTGTATTCAAAAAATTTACTTTATAAAAAGTATATATAATCAAGGAGGGAGAAGAGATATTAGAGGATCATAAATGAAACACAAAGGTACTTCAGGTGGTTACAGAAGTTTTGTGAATATTCTCAACTGAAGATTTTAATCCAACTCTTTGACTTTAAATATTTATAAATTGAGATGTAGAGGAATATTAAGTTACTTTTTGCTTGCTTTAGAGAACTAAACGGGTTAGAAATAAGAGTTCCTGACCCCAACTTTAGTAGTTATTGAATAGAGTTTTATCTTGCTAAAAATTTAAGAATTATACTTTATTGAAATTATCACCTTGGGCGGTGCCTGTGGCTCAAAGGAGTAGGGTGCCAGCCCCATATACTGGAGGTGGTGAGTTCAAACCCGGCCCCGGCCAAAAACTGCAAAAAAAAAAAAAAAATATATATATATCACTTAATTGAGTTTTACACTTGATAATTTTTTAATAATCCTAAAAATTAACTCAAAGCATCTGTATAGAGAATGTCCCTCCTTAAATCTCTAAAATTATTTTTTTTAGACTCGCAAATAGAATTCAGATGTTTTCATATCCAATAATCCTCTGCTTAATATTTTACACACAACACACATCTAGATTCAGGGTAATCTAGTATTTTTAAAAGCCAATAAGATAAGTACATATGTGGGAAGTGAATTAAATCTAAAAATAAACTTTAAAAAATCAATAATGTACTGATTATAATGAAGAAAAAAGAATCACCAAATACCTGACTTTTATGGATTCTAGAATAGTTTCAGATTCATTTGCAGTACTGAATCAGGTAACTTTGAGTCTTCTGGTTTTCTTTCTATTGAAATTATCCTGTTATTTTCCATTAAGAAAATAACTGTCCCTTCAAATTATAGGCAGTTATTATTATTTTTTTCTTTTGCAATTGTTTTTACTTGCTTTCTCACTCTCACTATAGAACAAGAGATAAACTAACAAAATAAGTTATTTATATCTTGAACAATATCAACTTAATATTTTTAAATGTACACAATTGAACATTCAATTGGGAAATAGATATTTTAAATAAAAAATGTTGGACAAACTTTCTAAAGTGTTGTTTATTAATTTCTTTTGAAATTTCTTTTGTGTGTCTTTTATGTTGTTTATTAATTTCTTTTGAAAATTTCTTTTGTATGTCTTTAAGCATACAAATAATATTGTTCAAAAGATTTCTAAGGTTTAATAACAAAGTTTGTTCCTCTAGTTGATATTTTTATAGTGTTTATATATCTCTAATGCTATTAATTGATTTCGTGTTATGTAAAGATAAATATTAATTAATGCACCAATTTTCAAAAACTATCAATAAATATGTCCGAATTGTTATTCATTAGAATATTAGGCAACAGTCATTAAGGAAAATTGCAAATAGATATAACTGGCATCTTTTCTACATTTTGAGTCTTTTAATATTTACAGAAATTTTTTATATAGGCAAAAACAATTAACAGTCCATATTAAAAAAAAAGAGAAATTTAAAATTGCATTCAATGTATATAAACTGAAATTTTACTCCTTGTTTCATTTTGAACATTTTCTAAAAAGACATCTGCAATCTTTACTTTTCAAATACAATTTCTCTTTTCAAATATACTGAATGACTGAATTGTATTAGCGTGCTATGAAAATTATTGTATAGAAATAATTCCATTGCATTTTAGTAATATCAGAAAGGTTAAGAGATTCTCTTTTGCTTCTATACTAAAAGCACAATCTTATACAAACAGTGAAGGAGCAGAGGTTTTTCTCAACACAATAAATGAATTGTTTGAAAACGTTATTTTTGTTTATGAAACTTAGTCATACATCATGTCTAAAGCATTTGACTTTCTATTTTTCAAAAACATATACTTATCTGAATGTTGGATAATTATCTGTAAGAGCACAATAAAAAAATAGACGAAAATCCTAAGCATTTGAACATCCACATCTACATACATCCAGCAAATTATGAGGAACTAGTTTGATTATTCACATTGTTTTGTGTTTCTAGGACAAAAAATCCAACAAAAACAGTCCTTTACTTCTATGGAAGTGTATTGTCTTTGGATTGCACATGATGATGTTGGATAATTTCATCATATATAACTCGGGGTTTAAATAAAATGCAGTTGTTGGTGGTTGTTCCAAACACCATATGTTTATTTTTTTCCCTTAAATCTATTTGAAGTTTCTGTGTGTGGGTGGGGGAGGGGAAGGAGTGCCCATGTGTTTTAATCTCTTAGATTTTTATGAGGTGCCATTCGTGTTAGACAGATCAAGGCACAAATTTTAGCAAGGTCTATTGCAAGCTTTGCAACTAAACTTTGAGTCTCTGAAAATCAGTTTTCTCATTTGTAAAATTCCAACAATATCTAATCTAGGTTTTCTAAACTTAAAAGTTTTTATCTGAAATAGAATGATATATTATAAATTATATCTTAAACATATAATAATTGTTATACTTCCCAAGTGTGAAATATGTTTTCTACTTTTAAAAAAGTATATTGATATTTAAATGAAAAAAATGTACAGTTTTATCATATGTGCTGGCCTAAAAGTTTTCTTGTGAAATCATCTAATTGTTCTTTAGTGATTATGAAACAGGTATTCCATCTCAATTGTGAAAAGACCCTTAGATAATTACTTTATACTTTGATTTTAACATAAACATCTATTTCTAAATGTTTCAGATATACTGAAGGCATTTAACATCAGACTTTTTTTATGTGTTGAAATTGTAGTTTCATTTCTAAATGCTTATGTTCATTTTCACATATTATCTCTTTCCTGGAATCCAGATAGATACATTGTAATTATTTCTAATTTAAGGTCATGAGACTAAATACCAGAATGAATTTTCTTTATATAATCAGTATAGAAATTAATAAAGCAAATACATATTAGATAATTTGATCCATTCCAATACCTGTGTGTCACATTCAGTCAAAGATTGACACATATGCTCTGCGATCTATATCAAAGATGACTTTTGAGCAGTTCTACTAGAGGACATTTTCAAGGAGGCAAGTTGATCAAAGTATTTATTTTCCCTGGATTCTAACACAAAGCAACATCAAATAACCTTGCTTTGCTGGTTTGGTTTACTTTCATGCTTTGAACTAGAAATATAACACACTAAGCCTTTGTGTCCTGAAGTAAAATTATGAGTCTTTTCTCCAGAATACACTTGAAGAAACTCATGAATAGTTGAAGAAAACATAGATCAAAGTATTTTTCTTGCTTCTCTACTTAGTGATATTTTTATAATCTTGAATGAATTTTTATAGCTTTAGACAGATAATCAAAACATCTCTGGTTTTAATGTATGTATTGGTTATAACTTATATGCTCAATCAGTGTGAGCTTTGCATAAAATAAGCTTAAATGTGCTCTGTTATGTAGTCAATTGTAAAAAACTCAATAATAAAGAGCATGTAGATTTAAAAATGCATAAGAAATATCCCAGAGATCATCTGAATTTTTCATTTAACTTGTCGTATGAGAAGACTAGCTCTGTAGGATTTTTCTTTGTGTGTATGTGCAAAATATTATCAGTTACCTAATCTAAGTAATGTTATGACTGGAAAGGCTACTGCTGAAATTCGTTGCATTAATGAACTTTTGACCATTTTAAATTGTTACATTAGAGTTTATATTTCTATTATTTTATTTTATTATCAATATTATTATAAATATCAATTATAATATCAATTTAATTATACATATTTATGTGGCACAATGTTATGTTTTTAATTTATGTATACATTACAGAAAGATTCAATCAAGCTAATTAACAAATTCATCACCACACCAACTTTTTTTTTTTTCAGTGAGAAGGTTCAAAATTCTTCTGATAATTTTGAAATAGCAATACATTATTATTAACTTTGTCATCATGGTGTACAATGGGTCACAAAGACCTATTCCTCCAGTGCAACTAAAACCTTCAACACTTTGGTTAACAGCTTTTCTTTTTCCTTCCTGCCCCAACCCATATTTCTTGCAACCACCTTTGTGCTTATTGATGAGATCAACTTTTACAGACTATATCTATATATATCGATGAGATTATATAATGCCTGTTTTTCTAGGCCTTTCTTATTTAAATTAATATAGTGTACTTCAGTTCCATTCATGTTGTCACAAATGACAGAATGTCCTTTTTTTTTTTTAGGGCTATATGGTTTACCGTTGTGTATGTATACATACAACATCAGCTTTATCCATTATCTGTTGATAGACATTTAGGTTGCTTTCATAAATTGGCTCTATGAGTAATGCTGAAATAAACATTAGAGTGCAGGTATCTTCTTGATACATAGATTTCAATGTCTTTGTGTTTAAGGTTAGAAGTGGGATTGCTGGGTCATACTGTAATTCTATTTTTAATTTTTTGAAGAACCTTCATACTATTTTTCAAAATAGCAATACTGGCTTACATACCTTCCAATACTGTACAAAGGTTGCCTTTTCTGTCCATCCTCCACTTGTTATATTTTGCCTTTTTGATAATAGCCATGCTAATAAGTGTGAGATAATATTTCACTTTGGTTTTAATTAGTATTTCACTGGTAATGAGAAATATTGAGCTTTTTTTTTTTTTTTCAAATATCTCTTGCCCATTTGTATCTCTGAGAAACGTGTGGTCAACTCCTTTGCTCACTTTTTAATGGGGTCATTTTTTTTCTTGCTATTGAGTTGATTATGCACTTTGGATATTAGTTTGTTACAAAATTTATAGTTTGTAAATATTTTCTCCAAATCTGTGGATAGTCTCTTTACTCTGTCAATCATTTTCTGTACTGCATAGAAGCTTCTTAGTTTTATGGAATCAAATTTGTCTATTTTTGCTTTGTTGCAGGTGCTTTTGAAATCCTTTTCAAAAAATCGTTACCCAGATTAATGTTGTGGAAATTTTAGCCAATGTTTTCTATTAGTAATTTTACAATTTTAGGCTTTATCTTTAAGCCTTATTTTATCCATTTTAGTATATTTTTGTAGATGCTTTGAAATAAGAATCTAATATTGTTTTGCATGTGGATATCCCAATACCATTTATTGAGGTGTTCCCCATTGAGTGTTCTTTGGCAACTTTATCAAAGATCAATTCACTATAAATATTTGGGAGTTTTGTTTTGTTATGTGTTTTGAGCTTTCTATTCTGTTACATTGGCAAATGTACTTTGGGCTGGTCCCTTGCTGTTTCGATTACAATAGTTTTACATCACATTTTGAAATCAGGAAGTGTGATGACTCCAGCTTTTTTTTTTTTTTTTTTTCTTAATTGGTGTTGTTCAAGATTGCTTTAGCTATTTGGGGTCTTTTATGGCTACATATGAATATAAGGGTAATTTTTTCTATTTCTAAAAGAATTGACATTGGAATGTTAATTAAAATTGCAATGAATCTGTAGATCACTTTCAGTAGTGTATACATTTTAACAATATTAATTCTTCCAATCCATAAAAATGGGGTATTGTTCCATTTATTTGTGTCTTCTTCAATTTCTCTCATCAGTATCTTATAGTTTATCATATACGTATCCTTTATTTCTTTGGTTAAATTTACTCCTAAGGATTTTATTTTATTTTATTCCATTATAAATAAGATATCTCTTTTTCAAAAAGTTTGTTGTTAGTGTACAGAAATGCCACTGATTTTTATAGATTTATTTGTAACCTGAAATTTTACTAAATTTGTTTATAAGTTCGAACAGTTTTCTGGTGGAGTTTTTACATTTTTCTATTTAAAAGATCATGTCTATTTAAAAGACCAACAATTTAACTTCTTTTCTGATATGGATGTTTATTTTTCTTTCATTTTTTTCTTCTAATATCTCTTGCTAGGACTTCCAGTCAGGAGTCAAATAGAAGTCATAGAAATGAGTAACCTTCTCTTATTCCTAATGTCAGAGGATAAGCTTTCATATTTTCACCATTGAGTATAATGTTAGCTGTGAGCTTGTCATGTATAGCCTTTATTTTGTTGAACTACATTCCTTCTATGCCTATTTTTTGAGGCTTTTTATCACAAACAAATATTGCATTTTGTCAAAGGCTTTCTGCATCTACTGAGATGCAAGGTCAGAGGAAAATATAATAGAAACTAGAAAAACATCAACACATCAACACATATAATAGTTGGTTATCTGAAAAGATAAAAATCAACAAATCTCTGTATAGACTGACAAAGAAATAAATAGATAAGACTTAAATAAAATAAGAAATGAAGAAGTAGACCTTACAATTAATACCCCAGAAATACAAAAATCCTAAGAGGTCACCATGTACTGCACAACTATACTTGTATACCATCAATTTAGTTTACCTAGAGAAAATGGATGAATTCCTAGAAACATGCAACCTACCAAGACTGAATCAGGAAGAAACAGAACATCTGAAAAATAAAAAAACAAATAAAAAGACTCAATCAGTAATAAAAAATCTCCTGTCAAAGAAAAGCCCAAATGGGATTTTTTCCAGGCATGCTGGGATGATTTAACATATGGAATCTATATACCATATTAAGAAACGAAGGACAAAACAATCATACAAAAATCTATCTTTATAAAAGATTTAAAATAAATTGTACTTCTCTAATAATAAAAATTATTATTATTAGATTCAATATTATTATTTTCCATGCCAATTTTAAGTACTTGGATAATGAGACACAGCAATTAAATTTTCTTCTTTGGTCATCTTATTTGAAATAGCCTGAATCCTCATCTTCTTATACTGGTGTTGGGAATTCTCTGAAGAGACAGATGGTTGGTTGAATTCTAGGCAACAGTTTGTGGTGATGATAGAAGACACAGGAGTGTATGCATTTCCTGTCCTAATTCCCAACTGCAATTACTTATTTAAAGATCCTAATCTGGTGACAAAAGAAAGAGCTAAAAAAAAGGGTTGGATTTGGTAATGCCTGGGTAATGTCAAGAGCTTGTCCTCATGTAGGAAGTTATGGCAAGCTTGGCTTTTTGCTAGAACATATGGTCACCCATATTGTGCCCCTAAAAATACTCCTTCAAATTTATTTATAATCTTTCTAAGAAAAATTTAAAATGTCCCATAGACATTTAATATTATCACTTACTACTTTGTGGTAGAAAAATTAACTGCCTTTGTTCATGGTAAACCTGATAAATGATGAGAAAAAACACAATGATAGAGATTCCTCAGGAAGTCACTAGCAAGGTAAGAATATGAATTAATTTTAAGTCAGACAATATTCACTATTAAATAGCACTAACTGAGGTCCAGAAACTTATGTGAAAATCACAGTAAACTCAATAAACTTGGTTGTAAGATTGTGTTGAATTTCTATATTTTGGGGTTTTTTTATTTATTTACAGAAAATTTCTCAAATATGTCATTATATTTTACATGTATAATCTTTATTTCTCTGGGTAATTTGCAAATGCTTAAAAACCTTTGACCAATAAAATGTCCATTTGCTTACTGTAGTGGGATAATTTCCAGTTCTTCTTCAAAAAGTTACAGCATTATAAATGTTTACTTTTATTTACTTATCATTTCTGATAGTTCAAAATTCAGGTACTGGAGCAGTAATTGATAAATTTCATTAGGAATCTATAGATCATTCACCATTTATTCAGGAATGAGAAGGTTGTTTCAGGTGCTTGAGGTATAGAAATAAGCGGAACAGACAAAAATTCATCCTAACTTATGATTTACATTCTAGAATGAGGAAACAATAAAAAAGAAAGCAAGTAATTATACATTATGTAGAAGAGACAAAAACTTTGGAGGAAAAGTTAAGAGACTGCCTAGAAAAAGTAATAGGAGTTTCCACTAAATTTTGAGTGATCACTGAAAACAAGATATTCGAGGAGAGAATGAAAACAAATGAGAGGGCTGTCCATGAATGCAGATAGATTAAGAACGTTACAAGAAGATAAAAACAGGTTCAAAGACTCCACAATAAAAGAACAATACAGCTAGCACATCTGGTGTGGAGTGAGCAAAGACAATTAAGATAGAGGTGGAAGTCACAGAGGTAACAGTGGACAAATCCTGTCAGGTTTGATTGTTTTTGGAAAAACAGTTACTTTTATTATGAAAAGACAGGAAGCCAATGGAGAGAGTCTTAAGCTCTTAACCTACAAGTGTCACTCTGCCTGCTCTGCTGTCGATAGACTGAGGTTGGTATGGCAGGGGCGGGAAGTACAGCGAGCACTTTAAAATTCCCCACAAGACAGGATGGTGACTTGGGCAATCAGGTAGGTTATGGCTGCATTTGCAGGATTTGGTATGCATTCGATGTGGAAATGGGGAGAAAGACTGAAATCAAGAAGGACTCCAAGATTTTTTGGTGTGAGTCACTGTGAAATAGAAGACTGGCTTTAGGATTGAAAGAAGAGAAATCTTTAGTTTGGTTTTGCACATGTTAGTGTGGGATGCCTGCTATAAAATATGAAAACAGAGTGCCAAGCTAACATTTGGGATTGTGTAGAGTCCCTGGGAGAGGATTTTATATGCCTCAGGTGGGGGATATGATTCAGTTTCCATGAATGTATAGACACCAATTTAAAACACGTGACTGTATGAAATCACTTGGAAAGTGAGTGGAACTAAAAAAAAAAAAAAAGCTCCGAGGACTCTTCAGGACATATCAAAAGTAAAAGACCAGGGAGATGATGATCACCAGACCAAGAGGAATTAGCTAGGGAGGTCGGAGGAGAATCAGAATGAGTCTTGGTAACTGAGATGTGTTTTACATGATTTAATCCTCTCCATTTATTTGCACATAAAAGTAATTCATCATAAAACACACCTGAGAGAGTACCGTGAAAACCAGTATTCCCATGAAAATAAGGGTTTTTGGTTTTTATTAAAATACATATCACTCCATTTCAAATAATTATTTTTGGGGGGAAATTTTCTAAAATCTTAAATAAGATTAAATAGCTCAATTATACACAAAGCAAAACCAAAAACAAACCAGTAATTGGGGACAGTAAGCAACTTAAAGAACAAAAAAAGGAAGGCTTAAAAATGAAAAAAAAAAAAAAAAAAAAAGGGAAAGTATTTAATTAGCTTTCTTTGATTCACATACCTAACTGTAACTGGGGGAAGGTGTCATCTCATAGTGATTAACGATCTTGGTAGATTCTAGCAAAAAAATTTGAGGTTACTATGACCAAAAGAATATGAATTGGATATTGAAATTACTTACCATTGTGTCTTTGATAATTTCCTCTCTCACATTATGTTTTTTCTCTATTTCTAGTACTGCTATATAATAAAAATCAGACCCTTCTTAAACTAGCACACAGCTTTTCTCAAATAATTTATATATCACTTATTTTTCAGCTCTATTATTCAAAAAAGTTAATCAATTTTTTTAAATTTATGAATGCAAATGACATAAGACTAGTATAGATAATTTTTCCAAGCTTTGTGATTTTTCTATTGATCTTGTTTAGTGGTAATAAAATCAGGGATGATTTTACCCCTTGAAGTGGTGGAGGGAGGAGAGATGGGTGGATGCTATTCACATTTAGTAAGTAAAGGCCGAGCATGTTGTTAAATATTCTGCAGTGCACAGGACAGCTTCTTATTACAAAGAATGGTCTGGTCCAAATTGGGGTAGTTTTGAGTTTAAAAAACCCTGGTCTAGTTTTATAAAACCAATAATATTTTTCTTGCTATATCATTCACCTGGGCTGAAAGATTCTTATAAAAATATATCTGAAATAAAATTGTGTGCTGTCGCTTATAGAAAATCAGAACAGACTCATGAAAGGTTTAAATGTATAATGGGCTAGCTTAAATATAAAAAATAATGTTGGTAGTAAAATAAATAAAATTATTTTATAATATAGACAATACACTAATCCATACTGAATACTATATGTTTTTAAAAATTAACCTTATAAAACTGACCTAAAGCCCAAAACAATTTGGTAAAAGTAGCACCTGCCATAAATCATTAGCATCATATTTTTCATACTTAAATCCCTACACAACATTTTTCCACTTCTATTCTCTTGGAACACTCATGTCATAATAAATTCTATTGTACTGTAGTTTTGTCTCATAAATTGTTCAACTAAAGTCCAGACAGATTATCAGTTCCTTGAAACAAAAAATAATATATTAGAAAAGTAGCATTAGTATTCTGTAGGCATATTACATATTTTTATTATTAAAACTTTATTAAAAAATGTATTTATTAATAAATAAAACTGAGCATTAGAACTCATGACTTTAGACTCTTGTTCTTTTATTTTGAAACTCACTAAACTCTATTAATACAAATTATTCCATCATTGTGACTCTAAAAAGTGATTACAATGAAAATATTTTTAAATTTGTTGATTGAATTCCTACTGTTTTGGAGGACCTTACTCTGGACATAAAGACATAGTTTGCCTTTACATATATATTGAATAAATCTTTCATGAGAGATAAGGCAAGAATGCAATATGGATAATGCAAAGGAAGAAATGATTAGTGCCAGGAGGCAAATGGAAAGATTATGCTACGTGAGGGAACAGTGAGAAGCATTATTAGTTAGTTATATTGATAACTATAAATATAATATTTAAAACAAATCTTAAATGATGATTAAGTTTTTGTAACAAAAGGAGGAAATATCCTTCCTTTAAAAATTCAAAAGTAAAAGAATGTGTTTAAAGCATAGTAAGTAGACAAATATAAGTGAAAATGAATATTACTTTGAAGAGTCCAGAAATACAAATTTTAAAAAGAGGAAATAAGGACTTGGAAGCTATATTTCTTAGCTAAGAGTTATGAAATCACAAATATTTTAGAATAGCAATAACTAGGTATGTTAAAAATCATTATCTTATGAGAATATTCACTTTGTTGATCATCTAGGACAAAATTCTTATGAAGCTTACAATAATGGACTTAAAGGTGACAATTACATGATATTTTCTATCCTGGAAATTTTATAGATTTTATAATAACCATTAGAGTGCTCTAACCTTGTACTTTGGAAATTTTCATGAATAGAGGGCAGATTATACCAGTAGCTCGTGCTAAATTGACCTTCACAGAGTATGTTCTAAATAGTTCACACATACACACACACATTTGTAAATCTCACTTTTGTAAATGCTAAAAATTGTGATCTTAACTACATTGCCTGGAAGAATCAATATTCAGTATTTTTTGTTTAAATTCAGCAGTTGGGCGGCACCTGTGGCTCAGTGGGTAGGGCGCCAGCCCTATATAATGAGGATGGCGGGTTCAAACCTGGCCCCGGCCAAACTGTATCAAAAAATAGTCGGATGTTGTGGTGGGCGCCTGTCATCCCAGCTACTCAGGAGGCTGAGGCAAGAGAATCGCCTAAGCCCAAGAGCTGGAGGTTACTGTGAGTCCTGTGATGTGCCATAGGACTCTACCAAGGGTGACAAAATGAGACTCTGTCTCAAAAAAAAAAAAAAAAAAAAAATGAAGGAAGGGAGGGAAAGAAAGAAAGTTGGTGAAAATACATAAAGCCACCCATAGAGTGAAAAAGAAAGACAGACGAGGAAAGCTTCCTGAGAAATTCCAGTTTCTAGCTTCTTTGCCCTCTTTGCCCTTCTTGATGCTTTTTATTTCACTGCTTCACTGCTTCTTTGGAGTCTATGAGATACTTAGTAAATATTTTATGAATCCCTTATTTAAAGTTTTTATAAAGGCTACTTTTTCATTTCATTGTGATTCTATTAACTCAAGTCTGACACTTCTTCACTTGTCGTAGCTCAGTGAGTCTCCCTTACAGCCACATGAAAATTATGTATGGGGAAAATTATGAAGCCAACAAAGACGACTAGATCACTAAAGTGAGAAAAAAAGCATTTCATGTTTATTATTATTATTATTAAGTTGTATATGTGCCTGCTTTGGTGAGCTTATACAAATAAATAACCAGTTTATAGTCACAAAATCAAAGAATATTAAAACCAAAGGAAGCCAACAGGAGCCTGTACTCTAAGTACATGATTTTAACAGAAAGACAAAGACAAAATATTTGAATGAGATTTCCTAGGCTCAGTCTGATACTGTACCAGAGAAAAGGGGCAGAATCAAATGAGCCCAAGTGCCCATCAATCCACAAATGGATTAATAAATTGTGGGTTTTGTACACCATGGAATATTATGCAGCCTTAAAGAAAGATGAAGATTTTACCTCTTTTATGTTTACATGGATGGAACTGGAAAATATTCTTCCTAGTAAAGTATCTCAAGAATGAAAGAAAAAGTACTCAATGTACTAACCCCTACTATGAAACTATTTTAGGGCTTTCACATGAAAGCTGTAACCCAGTTGTGACCTGAGAATGGAGAGAAGGGGGAGAGGGAGGGAGGAGGGGGGTGGGTAGAGGGAGGGGGACTGGTGGGATCACACCTGCGGTGCATCTTGCAAGGATATACGTGAAACTTAGTAAATGTAGAATGTAAATGTCTTGGCACAACAACTAAAAAAACGCCAGGAAGACTATGTAGACCGGTGTGATGAAAATGTGTCAAACGGTTTATGAAACTAGTGTATGATGCCCCATGATCATATCGATGTGCACAGCTATGATTTAACCAAAAAAAATAAATAAATAAATAAAATATTGTAACTTCTGAAGAGGTGAATGAATTGATA